>JAWDGP010001472.1:370000-462500 GCA_033675545.1 Elysia crispata
AGAGCGACAGATTTCTAGTTACTAAAAACGTGTACATTGGTGAAAACTAGAGCGACAGATTTCTAGTTACTAAAAACGTGTACATTGGTGAAAACTAGAGCGACAGATTTCTAGTTACTAAAAACGTGTACACTGCAGAAAACTAGAGCGACAGATTTCTAGTTACTAAAACCGTGTACACTGCAGAAAACTAGAGCGACAGATTTTTAGTTACTAAAAACGTGTACATTGGTGAAAACTAGAGCGACAGATTTCTAGTTACTAAAACCGTGTACATTGGTGAAAACTAGAGCGACAGATTTCTAGTTACTAAAAACGTGTACATTGGTGAAAACTAGAGCGACAGATTTCTAGTTACTAAAAACGTGTACATTGGTGAAAACTAGAGCGACAGATTTCTAGTTACTAAAACCGTGTACATTGGTGAAAACTAGAGCGACAGATTTCTAGTTACTAAAAACGTGTACATTGGTGAAAACTAGAGCGACAGATTTCTATTACTAAAACCGTGTACATTGGTGAAAACTAGAGCGACAGATTTCTAGTTGCTAAAAACGTGTACATTGGTGAAAACTAGAGCGACAGTTTTCTAGTTACTAAAACCGTGTACATTGGTGAAAACTAGAGCGACAAATTTTTATCTGCTAAAACCTTGTATGCTTCAGAAAACTAGAGCGCTATGCTAGTTATTCAAACTTTGTGCAGTGCGGGAAAAAAACTGGAGCGCTGGAATTCAAGTTGCTAAAACCTTATTCATTGTAGAAAACTAGATTGACAGGTTTATAGCTGCTAAAACATTGTACAGCGCAAAAAACTAGAGCGATAGGTTTCTAGTTACAAAAACCTTATACTCTGTAGAAACTAGATCGACAGATTTCTAGTTACTAAAACTTTGTGCCGCGCAGGAAAGAAGAGCGATAGATTTCTAATTACTTAAACCTTATACACTGCAGAAAACTGGAGCGATAGATTTCTAATTACTTAAACCTTATACACTGCAGAAAACTGGAGCGATAGATTTCTAATTACTTAAACCTTATACACTGCAGAAAACTGGAGCGATAGATTTCTAATTACTTAAACCTTATACACTGCAGAAAACTGGAGCGATAGATTTCTAATTACTTAAACCTTATACACTGCAGAAAACTGGAGCGATAGATTTCTAATTACTTAAACCTTATACACTGCAGAAAACTGGAGCGATATATTTCTAATTACTTAAACCTTATACACTGCAGAAAATTGGAGCGATAGATTTCTAATCACTTAAACCTTATACACTGCAGAAAACTGGAGCGATAGATTTCTAATTACTTAAACCTTATACACTGCAGAAAACTGGAGCGATAGATTTCTAATTACTTAAACCTTATACACTGCAGAAAACTAGAGCGATAGATTTCTAATTACTTAAACCTTATACATTGTAGAAAACTGGAGCGATAGATTTCTAATTACTTAAACCTTATACATTGTAGAAAACTGGAGCGATAGATTTCTAATTACTTAAACCTTATACATTGTAGAAAACTGGAGCGATAAATTTTTAGTCAATTAAATTTGGCACATTGTAGAAAACTCGAACGATAGATTGCTAGCTACTAAAACTTTGTACAGTGCAAATAACTAGAGCGATAGATTTCTAGTTACAAAAACCTTGTACACTGTAGAAAACCAGAGCGATAGATTTCTAATTACTTAAACCTTATACTTTGTAGAAAACTAGAGCGACAGATTTCTAATTACTTAAACCTTATACTTGTAGAAAACCAGAGCGATAGATTTCTAATTACTTAAACCTTATACTTTGTAGAAAACTAGAGCGACAGATTTCTTGCTACTAAAACCTTGTACATTGCAGAAATCTAGAGCGACAGATTCCTACTTATTAAATCTTCAACACTGAAGAAAATTGGAGCGACAGGTTCTTACTTAGTAAAATCTTGTGCACTGCAGAAAACTAGAGCGCTGTATTTCAAGTGACTAAAACCTTATACATTGTTGAAAACTAAAGCGACAGTTTCTATCTAGTTTCTAAAACCTTGTACACTGCATAAAACTAGAGCGAAAGATTTATAATCACTAAAACCGTGTACATTGCAGAAATCCAGAGCGACAGATTTCTTGTTGTTTAAATTTTGTGCAGTGCGGGAAAAAACTAGAACACTGTGATTCAAGTTGCTAAAACCTTATTTGTTGCGACAGATTTCTAGCTACTAAAACTTTGTACAATGCAAAAAACTAGAGCGATAGATTTCTAGTTACAAAAACCTTATACTCTGTAGAAACTAGATCGACAGATTTTAGCTACTAAAACTTTGTACAGTGCAGGAAAGAAGAGCGATAGATTTCTAATTACTTAAACCTTATACATTGTAGAAAACTAGAGTGATAGATTTCTAATTACTTAAACCTTATACACTGCAGAAAACTAGAGTGATAGATTTCTAATTACTTAAACCTTATACACTGCAGAAAACTAGAGTGATAGATTTCTAATTACTTAAACCTTTTACACTGGAGTAAACTTGAGCGCTGTATTTGAAGTTACTAAAACTTATACACTGCAGAAAACTAAAGTACCGTTTTTCAAATTACTAACACATTATACCTTGTAGAAAACTAAAGCGACAGATTTTTAGTCAATTAAATCTTGCACAAAGTAGAACACTCGATTTCTTGTTACTATAATCTGTACAGTGTAGAAAACTAGAGCGGTAGATTTCTATTTACAAAAGCTTTGTACATTGCAGTATACTAGAGCGCTGTATTTCAAATTGCTAAAACCTTACACACTGCAGAAAATTTGAACGACAGATTTCTAGTCATTTCAGTCATTGATCGATTTATTTCTAACTACTAAAATCTGTACACTACACAAAACTAGAGTGATAAATTTCTTACTACAAAAACGTTCACCATGCAGAAACTAGAGTGACAGATTTCTAGCTACTAAAACTTTGGACACTGCAGAAACTAGAGCGATAGATTTCTAGCTACTAAAACTTTGGACACTGCAGAAACAAGAGCGATAGATTTCTAGCTACTAAAACTTTGGACACTGCAGAAACTAGAGTGACAGATTTCTAGCTACTAAAACTTTGGACACTGCAGAAACTAGAGCGATAGATTTCTAGCTACTAAAACTTTGGCACTGCAGAAACTAGAGCGATAGATTTCTAGCTACTAAAACTTTGGACACTGCAGAAACTAGAGCGATAGATTTCTAGCTACTAAAACTTTGGACACTGCAGAAACTAGAGCGATAGATTTCTAGCTACTAAAACTTTGGACACTGCAGAAACTAGAGCGATAGATTTATAGCTACTAAAACTTTGGACACTGCAGAAAACTAGAGCGATAGATTTCTAGCTACTAAAACTTTGGACACTGCAGAAACTAGAGCGATAGATTTCTAGCTACTAAAACTTTGGACACTGCAGAAACTAGAGCGATAGATTTATAGCTACTAAAACTTTGGACACTGCAGAAAACTAGAGCGATAGATTTCTAGCTACTAAAACTTTGGACACTGCAGAAAACTAGAGCGATAGAAATCTTGCACGCTGTTTGCCCATGTTCTGAAATCTCAATGATTGTATAAGGCGAGTTACTGCCGTTACCGTAGGTTTAAAGCCAGACGCATCAAAGCTTACTGGGTGGGGTGGGGGGGGGGGGGGAGTTTGCATGTCAACAGTTTTAATAATTCTATCATACAGATAAAGCGTACAAGAACATAAACCAGGAGTAAAGCATTTACGCGTCGGTTGAGTTAGCTAGCACATACGCGACGGTTGAGTTAACTAGCACATACGCTTGGTGTAAAGCACATACGCGACGATTGAGTTAACTAGCACATAAGGTTGGTGTAAAGCACATACGCGACGGTTGAATTAATTAGTACATAAACTTGGTGTAAAACACACACGCGACGGTTGAGTTAACTAGCACATAAGCCTGATGTAAAGCACATACGTGTCGGTTGTTAACTAGCACAAAGGCATTGTGTGAAGCACATACGCGACGGTTGATTTAACTAGTACATAAATTTGGTGAAAAGCACACAAGCGATGGTTGAGTTAACTAGCACATAAGGTTGGTGTAAAGCACATACGCGACGGTTGAGTTATTTAGCACATAAGGTTGGTGTAAAGCACATACGCGACGGTTGAGTTATTTAGCACATAAGGTTGGTGTAAAGCACATACGCGACGGTTGAGTTAACTAGCACATATGCCTGGTGTAAAGCACATACGCGACGGTTGAGTTAACTAGCACATAAGCCTGGTGTAAAGCACATACGCGACGGTTGAGTTATTTAGCACATAAGCCTGGTGTAAAGCACATACGCGATGGTTGAGTTAACTAGCACATATGCCTGGTGTAAAACACATACGCGACGGTTGAGTTATTTAGCACATAAGGTTGGTGTAAAGCACATACGCGATGGTTGAGTTAACTAGCACATATGCCTGGTGTAAAGCACATACGCGACGGTTGAGTTATTTAGCACATAAGCCTGGTGTAAAGCACATACGCGACGGTTGAGTTAACTAGCACATAAGCCTGGTGTAAAGCACATACGCGTAATCGACGATATTGGCCGAGAAGTGGATTGGGTGGTCCTTGTCGCAGCGGTACAGATTGCGGTCATCGAGCGGTATCAGGTCGACGTCATGAAGAATGATGCAGTCGTAGTTGTCTCTCTTCATTATCTCGAGAAAACCAGCATTAAAGAGCGCGCCTTTGTTGAAGGTCGTAGGAGCGTCCTGAAAGTTGGAGTCGTTAGATTAAGAGACAGGCTGATTAAATCTTAGATAGGGAGGTTTGCTTGCTGACTGATTGATTGATAAACCTTCTGATTCAATGATTAATAGAGAGATGGCCTGGTTGATTGATTGTTCAATTTGCTTGTTTATTGATACACAAATTTGTTGGTTACTGAATGGTTGATAAAGAGATTCGTTGATTGATTGAGTGATGCTACAGGTGTGTTACACAGGAGCAGATGGAGGTAATCCAATGTTTTTATGTGTTATTATTCTATGAAGTCACAAGCTGTACACGAGAGATCTCAGAGCCTGGAGACACCCACGTGATTTCCTGGACTGGCTACAGCGAGGTGTGCATGCAACATCAATGGTTCTCAAACTGATTCTTTTATGTAGGATGAAAAAAGAAGAAACGCAGGAGAGATAGATTGACAATAATATCTTTTATGGCTAAATAAGATAACAAAGGCAAAGTTTGCGAAAGAACTTACCAACTCTATGACGAAAATTCCGAACTGCACGTTTTGCCGCATCAGCAATGGGATGAGAACAGGTAGGAGAGTAAACAGATGTTTTCTCCTGTTTCGGTAGGGGATCAGGATCGCTATTTTCTCTAACGGTGAATTCAGTTCTGGGACGAAATGGCCGTCGTTCATGAAAGAAAACATGGCGATCATTTTGGAGATGTCCATCGGTTGCATAGGAGGATTAACACGGCCGACTGAGGGATAAAAGTTTTTTGGTTTTTTTTAAATTTTAACTTTTCTCTTTCAGATTAACAAGATGTTCAGGGTTGTGAATTGGTGCGACATTAATTTAGTAAAGCCAGTTTTAAAGCCTTATTGAGCACAGCAAAGGAACCATTGGGTAGTGTGGAGTTAAAGTAGTAACACTCCAAACACAACTTTCGTCAAAAGCCAAAGAACTCAAGCCATGGACAGCAATCTTCATTGAGTTTAAGATTAGACTTTAGATGTGGGGATCTACTGAGCAACTTTCCTTCCTTCTGCTGATCAATAATAGATCGATACGTGTAAACGCAAAATTGGATTCGATTTAGACCGATGAACGGTATGAAAGCTTGGCCAGTGCCTGATAATTTTTTGCTAATCGCACGATTGTTTGGGGTGTGACTGTTGGGAAACGCTCGGTGGCTTTCAAATTCTCTGCCACGAGGAATAAAAGAGTTACTTGATAAAGTTGATAATTTCTTGTTGGATCTAAAAATAAATTATTTTTTCAGAATCAGCGCCTCAAAATTATCACTTAATTTACCGCATTTAAAGTACTTCTTTTTTTTTGTAGTTTCTAGCGATTGTGTTGTTTCATTCTTTCGTCTTTAGTTTGTATTACCTGGGCGTTTTAAAAAGGAAAGTTTTTTTCTAATAATAAATTAAAGATAGAACAGAAAAAAAGAAAACCAAAGATGGAGTGCGAGAAGAATAATGAGATAGAGAGAGGGAGAGAAATAGAAAGAAGAGGGTTTTGGACCAATGATCTTCCTCCCTCTTTCCCTCTCTAATTCTTTTTTCCTACATTACTCTTCTACATATCTATTCCTCTTTATCACCCTATCTATAGCTCTTTCCTTTTGGATCTTTTTCTCCCATTGCGCCTTTTCTCTCTATCCATAACTAAGCGTCTCTCAACTTCTTGGAGTTTTCTATCTCCTAATTGCACCGCTAAATCCTCTCCCGTTCTCTCTGTATTCCTCTTTTTTCTCTCTCTTTCTTTTTTTCTCAACCTATTTCTCTCTCTCTCTCTCTCTCTCTCTCTCTCTCTCTCTCTCTCTCTCTCTCTCTCTCTCTCTCTCTCTCTCTCTCTCTCTCTCTCTCCCACCTTCTTTCGCCCCTTTCACTCTGAGCATCACCAAAGGGTTAGCAAGCGACTTTTTAGCGAAGAGGGAGTGACGGACAGCGCGGAAAAAACTGAATTAAGAGCGAAGGAAGGCATAATAGAGGGCGAGAAAGGCAAAGATAGAGTCTAGAGAAAAAACACGAGGCGGGATGGAGATAACGATAAATAATGAATTAAGTATAACGTGACCCAAACACATTGTTCAAGGGGAAAATTTTGACTTTAAATAGATTTCCTCTTGCTCTGCTACATCGTCATGTATAATCTACGTTAAGGAGCACGCTGCCATTTGACCTTATATTTCTACCCCTTCTTCCCTCCCCCCCCCCACACACACACACAAACACACCCACAGACAAGTTCGCGCACGCACGCACGCACGCACACACACACATACAGGCGCATCATTCCATGGTAACCAGAGTAGTTCAGCTTTTTTTTTTGTCGTCATTTTTTTAATATTATCGAACAATAAATCGACATGAGATCGTCACGTCTAAACAGAGCTCCTCACAACACAGCGGAGCGACTTAGTACTGATTTTGGCTATTTAGCAGATCGATTTCAAATTGTTTGAACGTGTAATCGGTGCATTAGATTGGAAGATGGTTTTTGGGGGATCGGTGGGGGCAGGATGCCTCACAGTGTGTAAATATCATTGTTATTTTCGGCTTGTCTTGTTATGAGGAAATAAACATTAGACAATAGTTAATAGCTTAGCTTGGTGGGGCAGTTGCTGCTTCATTCATAAACTTTTCAGTGACGCTTGAGCATTTAATTACTATTTTACAATCGACTTTAAAGAGCTTTTCGCCCCGGCTGTATGTGTTTATGTGCATGAGTATGTGTGCAAAAAGGGATAAAAAAGGGGTGCGGAAGATACACATGAGACAATCGTAGTAAGGGAAAAAAAAAATCTCCGGTGAACAATCTTACTGGTAAACTATTTATCTAGTGAACTATCTCTCTGGTAAACAATCTTACCGGTAAACTATCTATCTAGTAAACTATCTGTCAGGTAAACTGTCTACTCGTTAAACTATCTACCTGCTAAACTATCTTATTTTTAAACTATCTATCTGGTAAACTATTTTCTGATACACTGTCTACCCCGTAAACTATCTACCTGGTAAACAATCTATCTGGTAAACTATATACCCGGTAACTATCAACGTGGTAAACCATCTGCCTTGTGAACTATCCAGTAAACCATCTACCTGGTCAACTATTTACGTGGTTAACTATCTACTAGTGAACTATCTATCTCACCTAAAGAAAACGGAGCATCCTTCTGTAGATTGAACAATCCTAGGTTAAAGTCTGTTGAATTCAATTTTCTCTCCTCTTTTGATCCTGAATCAAGAGAAAACTGAGTTGAAGCCGAATCATTTTTTATACTCCTCGTTCTATCAAACGCAGCTGGTTGTGGTTTGACCTCTGGAGCTCCGTGGAGATTTTGCCTCAGGGTCGGCAGTGAGAACAGGAGCTCTTCTCGGTACTGAGTTGCAGGCTCCAATCGCGGTGACACAAAAATGGCCGTTGATAGGAGAAACGACACAATGATCACGGAAAACAGAGCACCGAGTCCGATGGCAGCTTTGCTTGAGCGAGGCATGTTTTAGTCTGAGAACAGGAGAGAAAGTGAAGGGTGATGAAACAAGATTAAACAAGAGTAAGTCTGTTGACAACTTTACAGGCGAAAATTGGGATATTGTAGTGTACACACTACCTGGTGTGCTTGCAGACCGTGCTGACAGTGACAGCTAGACTCTTCCTACGAGAAGGGAAGGCATTCTGGCTGGCAACCCAAGTTGGGACAACAACAAGAGACATGATCTTGACACTCTTAAAATAAAGTTCTTGAAATTATATCAGTTGTTATAATTTCTATTGTTTGTACTCGTAACATTGGTGACCCCGATCAGCTCATAACGTCTTTATGAACTAGATCTATCATTGAATCTCGTTTTCTAACGTTATTGAGTATAAATCTAAGTTCTCTCGATCTACGGCAGCGATAATGAACCTCTGGTAGAATTTTTTTCGTACTTTCACTTTCAATCTCTAGTAGAATTTAGACCTAGATCTAACCTGAAAGCAATATGGCAGTGGAAAACGTAGCACTAAAACTACCCACGTTTTGGGTGTCAAATCCTTCTGCGTGGTTTGCCCAGGCTGAGGCTCAGTTTGCCTTAAAAAGTATTTCTCAAGACGAAACAAAGTATTACCATGTTGTTGCTTCACTGGACACGACAACTGCAACAAGAGCGCTTTCAATCATAGCCAACCCTCCCACCACCAACAAATACCCAGTTATTAAGTCTTTTTTGACTAGTGCATTCGGCCTCAGTGAAGAGGAGCCTAGGCTTTGCTCGGCCTGAGAGGTCTCGGCGATTCCAAACCCTCAGAGTTGATGGACAAAATGCTCTCACTCCTCGGAGAACACAAACCCTGTTTTCTGTTCAGACATATTTTCATGCAACAGCTACCGGATCATGTCCGTATCGCCTTAGCCAGCTCGACAACATCCGACTACCGGGAACTGGAACAGGAAGCTGACCGTCTGTGTATTGCTGGAAACCTATCCCTCAACACAGCTTCGTTGAGATGTGAGAAAATAGACGCACTACCTGAAGTCGACTCTGTCTGTTGGTATCACAGACGATTTGGTGCTGCCGCACAGAAGTGCAGTCCAACCTGCAAGGAGCATGCTAAATTCAAGAAGAAACACCAGGGAAACGCCAGCGCGGGCCACCAGTAGCTTCAGCATCTGTTGGCCCGCGTGATCCACAACTCTTCATCACTGACACCAAATCCGGGCGGCGTTTCTTGGTAGACACAGGGGCTCAAGTTTCGGTAGTTCCAGCAACCTGGTTTGACAAACGCTCAGGTGAAACAGGTCCGCCTTTACAAGCAGCTAATGGCACACATATTTCTACTTATTGGTCGCGAAACGTCCCTCTGTACTTTAATAACCGCTTGTACCAGGCTTGCCTCATTATTGCCGACGTTAAACGTTCCCTACTCGGTGCTGATTTTTGTCGCCAACATAATCTCCTTGTGGACCTTCGAGCCAACGACTCATCGAGGCGGATACATACCTTTCTTCCCCCTTCTCTGTCAGCAAAACCCCAGTCAACGAACTTGCTCCGGTGGAAGTAGAGGAGAACAAGTTTCGTAAAATACTTCACGAGTTTTTTTTACGACCGACTTTCTCCTCGGCTGATGTCAAGCATGGTGTGCGACATTTTGTTCCAACAACCGGCGCTCCAATTCATGCACGAGCCCGCCGTATAGCACCGGACAAGCTTGCTGTTGCCGAACGCGAGTTCCTGGAGATGGAGCATATGGGTATCATCAGAAAGTCTAACAGCCCGTGGGCTTCTCCTCTCCACATTGTGCCAAAGCCGAATGGAGGATGGCGCCCGTGCGGAGACTATCGTCGCCTAAATGACGCAACAACCCCCGATAGATACCTCATACCTCACATTCAGGACTTTTCAGCAAAGCTATTCAGCAAAGTAATCTTTTCCAAGATCGATGTTGTGCGCGGTTATCATCAAATCCCCATGCACCCAGATGACATTGCGAAAACCGCTATCATCACACCTTTCGGTCTTTATGAATTTTTAAGGATGCCTTTTGGGCTGAAAAATGCAGCACAGGCATTCCAGCGACTGATGGACACGGTTCTGCAGGATGTTAACTGTGCTTTTGTCTACCTGGACGGCATCTTGGTAGCAAGCTCTTCAGAGGAGGAGCACATGTTAGATCTTCGAACTATATGCAGACGCCTACAAGATTTTGGACTGGTTGTTAGATTAGAAAAATGTATTTTCGGCCAGAAGTCCATTGAATTTCTAGGTCATCAAGTGTCTGAAAGCGGTTCCATTCCACTGCCCTCTAAATTCAGAGCCATTGAAAACTTTCCGCGACCGCACAACGTCAAAGGTCTTCAGGAATTCCTCGGAATGATCAACTTTTATCACCGTTTCATTCCACATGCCGCTGCACTCCTTCGACCTTTATACAGTGCTCTTAAAAAATCAAAACCTCATCAAATTATTGACTGGACAAACGACATGTGCGAGTCATTCACCTCCAGCAAAGCGGCCCTTGCAGACGCCACTATGCTTAGCCACCCCAAGCCTGGGGCATCCATCTCATTGACAAGCGACGCCTCAGATCAAGCAGTTGGAGCAGTCTTAGAGCAGTATGTTGATGGTTTCTTGCAGCCTCTTGCCTTCTTCAGCAAGCAACTACGCCCACCTGAACAGAAGTATAGCACTTTTGACCGTGAGTTGCTAGCGCTGTATCTGGCAATACGACACTTCAAGTACTTTTTAGAAGGAAGATCTTTCACGATGTTCACAGACCACAACCCGTTAGTGGGTGCGATGTCTAAAGCCTCGGACCTGTGGACTGCACGTCAACAACGCCACCTTGCCCATATCTCTGAATTCTCCACCGACATCAGACATGTCTCAGGAAAGGATAACGTGGTTGCAGACTGTCTCTCACGCAACACCACTGGTACCAATACTCTCGACAACTTTGTACTGGGTACTGACTATGCAGCCATGGCAAGAGCACAGACTCAAGACACGGATGTACAGGCTTTTCAAACAGCCATCAATGGCCTCACTATAAGACCTATTCAGATCCACAACTCTGGACCAGTCTTGCTATGCGATGTATCGTTAGGACATCCACGACCTATTGTCCCTCGCACTTTTCAGCGCCAAGTGTTTGAAGCAATCCAAACCTTGCACACCCAGGGCGACAATCAACTGTGAAACTCGTGGCCAATAAATTCGTGTGGCATGGAGTCAAGAAACAGGTAAATAAGTGGGCACAAGAATGTCTCGCCTGTCAGACGTCAAAATTCAGTCACATGTACGTTCACCAGTCATAAAGATACCGGTACCTGCAAAGAAATTCATCCATATTCACGTTGATTTGGTTGGTCCTCTCACACCTTCGGAGGGTTTCACCCATCTTCTCACCATCATCGATCGTACTACACGGTGGCCAGAGGCGATTCCAATGGTCCAAACATCTACAACAGATTATGTTATAGCGCTTATTCGACATTGGATTGCACGTTTTGGTGTTCTATTGGACATGACGTCAGACAGGGGACCTCAGTTCACCTCAGCCCTTTGGAATGAGGTAGCAAATAAGCTTGGGATCCAAGTCCATAGAACAACTGCGTATCACCCACAATCAAATGGCCTGGTAGAGCGTTTCCACAGAACATTGAAAGCAACGCTTAAAGCTCGCCTTCAAGGCCCACGTTGGACAGACGAGCTCCCTTGGGTACTCTTGGGCCTCAGAATCGTGCCTAAGGAGGACCTTGACACTTCATCTGCGGAACTTGTCTACGGAGAACCGTTGACTGTGCCAGGAGAGTTTGTAAATCCAAACTCGAGACTCCACTCTTCCAACAACCTCTTCCACTCACTTGCTGAGAGGTTTGCCCCCATTCCCACATCACATCATGGCCTGTCAACTCAATCGATCCCACCCTCCCTGAAAAACGCTCGCTTCGTTTTTGTTCGTAGAGACTGCCATCGCGGACCCCTCCAGCGTCCATACGACGGCCCTTACCGGGTCATCACTCCAGGCCCAAAAACATTTCGTGTGATGATCGGACGGAGAGAGGAGGTGATCTCTATAGATCGTCTAAAGCTGGCCCATGTTGATCTGACCAAGCCAGTATTAGTCGCACAGCCTCGTCGTCGTGGTAGACCTCATATCACACAAAACCAAGAACTTTTTACTGACAGATATGCACCATTGCAATCTAATCAAGAAACGACACGTTCAGGGCGGCATGTTCGCCTTCCAGTAGCATTCGAAGATGTCAGCACTGGGGGGGGGGGGGGGTGTAGTGTACACACTACCTGGTGTGCTTGCAGACCGTGCTGACAGTGACAGCTAGACTCTTCCTACGAGAAGGGCTGGCTGGCAACCCGAGTTGGGACAACAACAAGAGACATGATCTTGACACTCTTAGAATAAAGTTCTTCAAATTATATCAGTTGTTATAATTTCTATTGTTTGTACTCGTAACAATATAACTGAATACCAGTATATCTAGAATCCCTCCTATGACACATGCAAACAACGACCTATTCAGATTCACAATAACGTTTCACAAACAGTTATCCTACTTAGTATCTTTCATACTTTTTTCCATGGAAATTTAGTTCACTCACTTCTGAGCATTGGTAGTGGAGCCAAACTTACCAAGATACCGATACATTAAATTGATAGAACTTTTAGAAGCGTCAGACTTACCACAATGCAGGTACATTATATTGATAGTAGGGTTAGACTTGCCACGATACCGTTGCATATTGGTATCAGACATATCACGGTACCGGTGCATTATTATTATTGGCAATGGCGTCAGACATACGACGGTATCGGTGCATTATATTGGTAATGGCACCAGACATACCACGGTACCGGTGCATTATAATTATTGGCAATGGCGTCAGACATACGACGGTATCGGTGCATTATATTGGTAATGGTATCAGACATACCACGGTACCGCTGCATTATATTGGTAATGGCATCAGACATACCACGGTACCGGTGCATTATATTGGTAATGGCATCAGACATACCACGGTACCGGTGCATTATATTGGTAATGGCATCAGACATACCACGGTACCGGTGCATTATATTGGTAATGGCATCAGACATTCCACGGTACCGGTGCATTATATTGGTAATGACATCAGACATACGACGGTACCGGTGCATTATATTGGTAATGGCATCAGACATTCCACGGTACCGGTGCATTATTATTATTGGCAATGGCGTCAGACATACGACGGTATCGGTGCATTATATTGGTAATGGCATCAGACATACCACGGTACCGGTGCATTATAATTATTGGCAATGGCGTCAGACATACGACGGTATCGGTGCATTATATTGGTAATGGCATCAGACATACCACGGTACCGCTGCATTATATTGGTAATGGCATCAGACATACCACGGTACCGGTGCATTATATTGGTAATGGCATCAGACATACCACGGTACCGGTGCATTATATTGGTAATGGCATCAGACATACCACGGTACCGGTGCATTATATTGGTAATGGCATCAGACATTCCACGGTACCGGTGCATTATATTGGTAATGACATCAGACATACGACGGTACCGGTGCATTATATTGGTAATGGCATCAGACATTCCGCGGTACCGGTGCATTATATTGGTAATGGCATCAGACATTCCGCGGTACCGGTGCATTATACTGGAATGGCGTCAGAATTACCACGATATCGGTATACTTATTTATTATGGTAGTGGCGTCAGACATACTATGTTCCTGATGCATTATATTGGTAGAAGCGGTAATACAGGGCAGCTGACTGATTATTTGTTCTTGTTGAACTTGTCAAAGTATGTCCTAATGTTTTATCAATGATGAATTCAGATTTGCTTTTTTAGAGTCTTTCAAAATGTACCCGAGACGACAACATGTGTGCATTGGAAAGCTATAACTCATCACAATGCTACGGCTAGTGAAATGTATAAAAGATGCCTTGGTTAAACAAAAATATGGAAGAGAGGCAGGCGGATCTAGGTCACCCGCTCGGCTGTAGGTACAGCGACGAACTAGTCGACCGTTCAGAGATATGCCGAGTTAGGAACAAGTCACCCGCTCATCTATAGTTACAGCTAGAACCTAGTCATCCGTTGAGCTGTAGCTACAGCCAGGAATAAGTCACTCGTTTATCTGCAGTTACAGCTAGAAACTAGTCACCCGTTGAGCTTTAGCTATAGATAGGAACTAGTCACCCGCTCAGAGACAGGCGGATCTAGGAACTGGTCGCCCGCTCAGCTGTATGTACAGCTAGGAACTAGTTACCCGCTCAGAGACAGGCGGATCTAGGAACTGGTTACCCGCTCAGCTGTATGTACAGCTAGGAACTAGTTACCCGCTCAGAGACAGGCGGATCTAGGAACTGGTCACACGTTCAGAGACAGGTGGATCTAGGAACTGGTCACCCGCTCAGGGACAGGTGGATCTAGGAACTGGTCACCCGCTCAGAGACAGGTGGATCTAGGAACTGGTCACCCGCTCAGAGACAGGTGGATCTAGGAACTGGTCGCCCGCTCAGGGACAGGTGGATCTAGGAACTGGTCACCCGCTCAGAGACAGGTGGATCTAGGAACTGGTCACCCGCTCAGAGACAGGTGGATCTAGGAACTGCTATCTTACACAAGTTACCACAACACGTTATTGCATTATTATTTTGCATCTGATTAGTAAGCGCCGGCTATATATAGCTCTTTTCGAGAGCAATCTATCGTCATCTTAATATAGCTCAATTCTAGATGGATTGATTCGTCTTCTAAATATATCTCTATAATGGATTAGTGGAGCCATCGTCTCAATATAGCTCTATTCTTGAGTAACGGAGCCGTCTTCTAAATAAAGCTTTATTCTAGACTAACGTAGACGAATTTTAGTGGCCGGCTTTTTTTTTTTTTTTTTAAAGTTTTTACTAAACCCGGATAAAATCAGAAAATGCTATGTGACCATACTTTACTGTTATATTCGTGTTTCTTTTAAAGCAGCTGACTTTACTACGGTAGCAATGGCGGAGATTTTCTCATGCCTTGGCGAGAGGTCAAGATTGTGTTTTAGGATATTGAATTTCTAAAAGGAACATGCAAATTGCAACGCCATCCTTCAAATGCTTATGTTTTAGGGAGAGTAACAAATCATTCATTTTTCTAAGAAGCGATTTGTTGCTCGTAAAAGAAAATCACATGATGTCCCTCAAACTTCTACCGCAAGCGACATAGTGTTTGCTACTACTAAGGTCAATGTACAAAGCTCAGCCTTTCATGAAAAGAAAGCTTAAGTCAAGTTTAATCAGCACCATCATGGTTATCATCACCATCATCATAATTACTACTGTTTTTACAACCACTACTTCAGTCTTATTTTTTTTTACAGATATCGGTTAACATTGGTAATTTCAATTCTGATAACATCTTAAGTCAATTCGACGTTTCACAGGGCTCTGTCCTTGGACCAGTTCTTTTCCGAATTGTACACACAGTCTTTAGTCTTTAGTATAGTACAGCAGTCTTTAAGACTTCATCTCAATGCTGTCAATTCTCAGTTGTACAAAGCGTGTGAAAGTGAAGACTCATCATCTTAGTCACGGCCACTTTTGATGACATAATTTTTTAAAATTTCTAGCTTTGTATAACCAGCGCCATATCAAAACTGAACTTATTTTCATTGGAAATATTCTTAAACTTTTTCTTATTTAAACAAATTTCAAATTTTTAGTAGTAAAAGTAAAAAGATAAACAAAATCTCGAGATTGCCATCTATTATGGAATATCGATGTCTTCATATGTTACTGAACTTTGTAACAATTTGCATAATCATATGCATAGGAAGTTATTGAAATGAGACTGCGAACAAGACCCTTGTAACATCTTTTTTCTATCGAAACCGGTTTGTTCTAAAGCTTTACTAGTATTTCTCCCCAAAGACTTAATTAATCGACCTTATCTGGTTCAAAAAAGTGCAGCGAGGCTTATATGATATGAAAGAAATGCCATCACAACAGCTCTGTTCTCCATCTCTTGCATTGGCTGCCTGTTAATAAACACATTATTTACAAACTGTGCATGTTTTGTTATAAATGTGTTATCAGATGACGTCAACTTTTCTCTTTGACTGTCTCTAAGAATAATTATGTGTTATAAGTTTATTTAGCTTTCGTCGCTATGAAACTCTCTTTCTAGGGAGTGAAGTGGCGTATTGGTATAGGCTATGTTCTCTTTGAGTGGCAAGCCGATAAGTGGCGAAACATTTGTAAATCGATGGTTCTAATGCTGAAAATTCAAGCAGTTCTCGGTGATTTTCTTTTAAAGCCTTATCCTAATTATTGCTGAGCACTACCGAAAATTCTAGCTCTTATATTTTTAATTACTACTAATACTGCAACATAATTAGTAATATATAGTGTACGACTACTTCTACTAAGCTGCGATATACTGATATGTATGTACCACTATACATTCTTCTTCTTCTTCTTCTTCTTCTTCTTCTTCTTCTTCTTCTTCTTCTTCTTCTTCTTCTTCTTCTTCTTCTTCTTCTTCTTCTTCTTATTATTATTATTATTATTATTATTATTATTACTTTTAATTTTAATAATATTCTACAGCTACAAATACAACAACAACAACAACAACAACTACTACTACTACTACTACTACTACTACTACTACTACTACTACTACTACTACTACTACTACTACTACTACTACTACTACTACTACTACTACTACTACTACTACTACTACTACTACTACTACTACTACTACTACTACTACTACTACTACTACTACTACTACTACTACTACTACTACTACTACTACTACTACTACTACTACTACTTCCACAACGATTTCTTCTTCTTGAACTGCTTGTACTCTGCCACAGCTACTATCACTACTGCAATTTGAATACCTAACTTAAAATTTATATGGATTTGAAATTTCAAAGACAATCCATCATCGACTAGAGGGATTTGTTGTCTCTTTTTGTTGGTGTTTTTTTTAAGTCATAGGTAACAACAAATTCTTGAATCAAGCCAAGCGAAATTTTCCGGGAAATACACACACCTCGCATGCAATCAGAACTCTCTAGAAAGAAACCTTTCCACTATACTAGATCTACTTCTCCGGTTCCGTACAGTGTGCTGAAGAATCAATAACATAGCTCTGAAGTAAAGCTGAAATCTAAACTACTTCAAACCAATCAGTCCCCTTGTATTTACAGAACATTCACATGAAAAGAGACGACGCACCCGGATTTACATGAATAAGATCTTTTCTTACAATCAATCTTTTTTCCTTCTTATTTGAAGAAGACACATTCTTTCAGAATTCACACAAGAGCAAGGTTTGCCATAATGGTCGGGTGGGTATTTCCGTTTCTGTATTGGCGGTAGAGAAATTCTCTATCGGTATCTGATTGACCCTCCCTCAACGATTATATCCACAGGCTTTTTACTTCAAAGACAACAAAGGAGGCAGCATTGACAGCAACGCCCCAGAGAATCAAGACACCAAGGAAGCGTGTCGAGAATTTCTGCCCTGGCCTCATTGGAGTGTGACCGATTTCAGGGAAGATTCAACCTCATGCATAACTAGCAAGAGTCGCAGTTAGGGTGGTAGTAGGAGTATTATAATAGTACCAGGAGAAATAGTAATACAATTAAATAGTAATAGTTAAGTATTACTACTACTACTACTACTACTACTACTACTACTACTACTACTACTACTACTACTACTACTACTACTACTACTGCTGCTGCTGCTGCTGCTGCTGTTAATTCTCTTATTTCTACAACTTCATAGTAGTAGTAGTAGTAGCAGCAGCAGCAGCAGCAGTTGCTGTAGTAGTAGTAGTAGTAGTAGTAGTAGTAGTAGTAGTAGTAGTAGTAGTAGTAGTAGTAGTAGTTTTTGTTGTTGTTGTTGTTGTTCTAGCACCAACATAGCCTGGCAATGCAGAAAAAATTTAAGGTTTTTTTCTCCTGTTAGTTGAATGTAAAGAATAAAGTAATAGGTTTTAATATTAGTTTGTATGTTGGTGTTATTGTTCTTTTGTTTTGTTTTTGTTGTCATTCGTTAACTCTTGGATCCCGAATAATACACATACTATGTGATTTTGTAGGTTTTTAATTATAGTTACTGAATAATTAGAAGTAAAATCATCCAAAAAAAGTGAGCGGACCATCAACATGAAGAAACAACACATGTTCTTTTTCTCAATTTGTTGTAATCTATGACCAGCCGGGATCATTTAAAGTTCGTTTTGTTCTCTCATGCCGTTTTTTTTTGTTTTTTTTTTAAACTTTTTTTGAAACGCAGCTCTATTCCAGCGGAGTTCAGATCTTCGGAGTACAGTTAAAATGAACTTATTTGTAAGGCATTATGGTAGCTGATGGCATTTCCTTGACTAAAATGAACGTAAGAAATCAAAATCACTCAGAGTCGAACGTTATAGACATTTATGACTTAGCCTTCTGCCAAAGTATGTTTTTTGTTTAAGTTCTTTTGTACTGAAGTGTTGCTTTATCATAGGGTCATGTGTGTGTGTGTCAGCATTTTTACGATAAGCGTCGCAAATGAATGACAGCACACAGCTGTTCAGGTCCAGTAACGGTTGTGACACTTCGCTTGACTTAAAGGCAGAATTTGTGCCCTCAGATTCGAGGTCCAAAGGTCACCTGTGTGTCCAATCACCTGGACTATGAACAGCTGTAAATTAATTCTGAACAAGTTTCATGCGCTATCTCATTGAGTGTATTTATAAGGTGCGCTCTGGCCTACCTTACCCTAACTTCCAGCCTTCCAGATAAAATAGCAGTGTCTCTAGCTCTCACATTCGCCCTTCTCTCAATCTCTAGCCGTCACATTCGCCATTCTCTCAATCTCTAGCCGTCACATTCGCCATTCTCTCAATCTCTAGCCGTCACATTCGCCATTCTCTCAATCTCTAGCCGTCACATTCGCACTTCTCTCAATCTCTAGCAGTCACATTCGCCATTCTCTCAATCTCTAGCCGTCACATTCGCCATTCTCTCAATCTCTAGCCGTCACATTCGCCATTCTCTCAATCTCTAGCCGTCACATTCGGACTTCTCTCAATCTCTAGCCGTCACATTCGCCATTCTCTCAATCTCTAGCCGTCACATTCGGACTTCTCTCAATCTCTAGCCGTCACATTCGCCATTCTCTCAATCTCAAGCCGTCACATTCGCCCTTCTCTCAATCTCTAGCCGTCACATTCGCCATTCTCTCAATCTCTAGCCGTCACATTCGCCATTCTCTCAATCTCTAGCCGTCACATTCGGACTTCTCTCAGAATTCTCGTCTGGAGAAATGAAGTGCTCTCATCACACATTACGATGTACTTCGCAGAACTTCTATGATATTGTTCTACTTGGGTCAGAGAACTTCTCTGAAATTGTTCTAATCGGTTGAGAGAACTTCTCTGATATTGTTCTACTCGGCTCAGAGAACTTCTGTGATATTGTTCTTCTCGGCTCTGAGAATTTCTGTGATATTGTTCTTCTCGGCTCTGAGAATTTCTGTGATATTGTTCTTCTCGGCTCTGAGAATTTCTCCTTTGATATTGTTCTTCTCGGCTCTGAGAATTTCTGTGATATTGTTCTTCTCGGCTCTGAGAATTTCTCCTTTGATATTGTTCTTCTCGGCTCTGAGAATTTCTGTGATATTGTTCTTCTCGGCTCTGAGAATTTCTGTGATATTGTTCTTCTCGGCTCTGAGAATTTCTGTGATATTGTTCTTCTCGGCTCTGAGAATTTCTCCTTTGATATTGTTCTTCTCGGCTCTGAGAATTTCTGTGATATTGTTCTTCTCGGCTCTGAGAATTTCTCCTTTGATATTGTTCAACTCGGCTCAGAGAACTTCTGTGATATTGTTCTTTTCGGCTCTGAGAATTTCTGTGATATTGTTCTTCTCGGCTCTGAGAATTTCTGTGATATTGTTCTTCTCGGCTCTGAGAATTTCTCCTTTGATATTGTTCTTCTCGGCTCTGAGAATTTCTGTGATATTGTTCTTCTCGGCTCTGAGAATTTCTGTGATATTGTTCTTCTCGGCTCTGAGAATTTCTCCTTTGATATTGTTCTTGTCGGCTCTGAGAATTTCTGTGATATTGTTCTTCTCGGCTCTGAGAATTTCTGTGATATTGTTCTTCTCGGCTCTGAGAATTTCTCCTTTGATATTGTTCTTCTCGGCTCTAAGAATTTCTGTGATATGTTTCTTCTCGGCTCTGAGAATTTCTCCTTTGATATTGTTCAACTCGGCTCAGAGAACTTCTGTGATATTGTTCCTCTCGGCTCAGAGAATTTCTCCTTTGATATTGTTCTTCTCGGCTCTGAGAATTTCTGTGATATTGTTCAACTCGGCTCTGAGAATTTCTCCTTTTATATTGTTCTACTCGGCTCAGAGAACTTCTGTGATATTGTTCTTCTCGGCTCTGAGAATTTCGGTGATATTGTTCTTCTCGGCTCTGAGAATTTCTGTGATATTGTTCTTCTCGGCTCTGAGAATTTCTCCTTTGATATTGTTCTTCTCGGCTCTGAGAATTTCTGTGATATTGTTCAACTCGGCTCTGAGAATTTCTCCTTTGATATTGTTCAACTCGGCTCAGAGAACTTCTGTGATATTGTTCCTCTCGGCTCAGAGAATTTCTCCTTTGATATTGTTCTTCTCGGCTCTGAGAATTTCTGTGATATTGTTCAACTCGGCTCTGAGAATTTCTCCTTTTATATTGTTCTACTCGGCTCAGAGAACTTCTGTGATATTGTTCTTCTCGGCTCTGAGAATTTCTGTGATATTGTTCTTCTCGGCTCTGAGAATTTCTGTGATATTGTTCTTCTCGGCTCTGAGAATTTCTCCTTTGATATTGTTCTTCTCGGCTCTGAGAATTTCTGTGATATTGTTCAACTCGCCTCTGAGAATTTCTCCTTTGATATTGTTCAACTCGGCTCAGAGAACTTCTCCTTTGATATTGTTCAACTCGGCTCTGAGAATTTCTGTGATATTGTTCAACTCGGCTCTGAGAATTTCTGTGATATTGTTCTTCTCGGCTCTGAGAATTTCTCCTTTGATATTGTTCTTCTCGGCTCTGAGAATTTCTGTGATATTGTTCTTCTCGGCTCTGAGAATTTCTGTGATATTGTTCAACTCGGCTCTGAGAATTTCTCCTTTGATATTGTTCTTCTCGGCTCTAAGAATTTCTGTGATATTGTTCTTCTCGGCTCTGAGAATTTCTCCTTTGATATTGTTCAGTTCGGCTCAGAGAACTTCTGTGATATTGTTCTTCTCGGCTCAGAGAATTTCTCCTTTGATATTGTTCTTCTCGGCTCCGAGAACTTCTGTGATATTGTTCTTCTCGGCTCTGAGAATTTCTGTGATATTGTTCAACTCGGCTCTGAGAATTTCTCCTTTGATATTGTTCTTCTCGGCTCTGAGAATTTCTGTGATATTGTTCTTCTCGGCTCTGAGAATTTCTCCTTTGATATTGTTCTTCTCGGCTCTGAGAATTTCTGTGATATTGTTCAACTCGGCTCTGAGAATTTCTCCTTTGATATTGTTCAACTCGGCTCAGAGAACTTCTGTGATATTGTTCCTCTCGGCTCAGAGAATTTCTCCTTTGATATTGTTCTTCTCGGCTCTGAGAATTTCTGTGATATTGTTCAACTCGGCTCTGAGAATTTCTCCTTTGATATTGTTCTACTCGGCTCAGAGAACTTCTGTGATATTGTTCTTCTCGGCTCTGAGAATTTCTGTGATATTGTTCTTCTCGGCTCTGAGAATTTCTCCTTTGATATTGTTCTTCTCGGCTCTGAGAAATTCTGTGATATTGTTCTTCTCGGCTCTGAGAATTTCTGTGATATTGTTCTTCTCGGCTGTGAGAATTTCTGTGATATTGTTCTTCTCGGCTCTGAGAATTTCTCCTTTGATATTGTTCTTCTCGGCTCTGAGAATTTCTGTGATATTGTTCTTCTCGGCTCTGAAAATTTCTGTAATATTGTTCTTCTCGGCTCTGAGAATTTCTGTGATTTTGTTCTTCTCGGCTTTGAGAATTTCTGTGATATTGTTCTTCTCGGCTCTGAGAATTTCTCCTTTGATATTGTTCAACTCGGCTCAGAGAACTTCTGTGATATTGTTCTTCTCGGCTCAGAGAATTTCTCCTTTGATATTGTTCTTCTCGGCTCCGAGAACTTCTGTGATATTGTTCTTCTCGGCTCTGAGAATTTCTGTGATATTGTTCTTCTCGGCTCTGAGAATTTCTGTGATATTGTTCTTCTCGGCTCTGAGAATTTCTCCTTTGATATTGTTCTTCTCGGCTCTGAGAATTTCTGTGATATTGTTCTTCTCGGCTCTGAGAATTTCTGTGATATTGTTCTTCTCGGCTCTGAGAATTTCTCCTTTGATATTGTTCTTCTCGGCTCTGAGAATTTCTGTGATATTGTTCTTCTCGGCTCTGAGAATTTCTGTGATATTGTTCAACTCGGCTCTGAGAATTTCTGTGATATTGTTCTTCTCGGCTCTGAGAATTTCTGTGATATTGTTCTTCTCGGCTCTGAGAATTTCTCCTTTGATATTGTTCAACTCGGCTCGGAGAACTTCTGTGATATTGTTCTTCTCGGCTCAGAGAATTTCTCCTTTGATATTGTTCTTCTCGGCTCCGAGAACTTCTGTGATATTGTTCTTCTCGGCTCTGAGAATTTCTGTGATATTGTTCAACTCGGCTCTGAGAATTTCTCCTTTGATATTGTTCAACTCGGCTCAGAGAACTTCTGTGATATTGTTCAACTCGGCTCAGAGAATTTCTCCTTTGATATTGTTCAACTCGGCTCAGAGAACTTCTTCTTTGATATTGTTCAACTCGGCTCAGAGAACTTCTCCTTTGATATTGTTCATTTCGGCTCAGAGAATTTCTCCTTTGATATTGTTCTTCTCGGCTCTGAGAATTTCTCCTTTGATATTGTTCAACTCGGCTCAGAGAACTTCTGTGATATTGTTCAACTCGGCTCTGAGAATTTCTCCTTTGATATTGTTCTACTCGGCTCAGAGAGCTTCTGTGATATTGTTCTTCTCGGCTCTGAGAATTTCTCCTTTGATATTGTTCAACTCGGCTCAGAGAACTTCTCCTTTGATATTGTTCAACTCGGCTCGGAGAATTTCTCCTTTGATATTGTTCTACTCGGCTCAGAGAATTTCTCCTTTGGTATTGTTCAACTCGGCTCAGAGAATTTCTCCTTTGATATTGTTCTTCTCGGCTCTGAGAATTTCTCCTTTGATATTGTTCTTCTCGGCTCTGAGAATTTCTCCTTTGATTTTGTTCTTCTCGGCTCTGAGAATTTCTCCTTTGATTTTGTTCTTCTCGGCTCTGAGAATTTCTCCTTTGATTTTGTTCTTCTCGGCTCTGAGAATTTCTCCTTTGATTTTGTTCTTCTCGGCTCTGAGAATTTCTCCTTTGATATTGTTCTTCTCGGCTCTGAGAATTTCTCCTTTGATTTTGTTCTTCTCGGCTCTGAGAATTTCTCCTTTGATATTGTTCTACTCGGCTCTGAGAATTTCTCCTTTGATATTGTTCTACTCGGTTCAGAGACTTTCTCTAACATTGTTCTACTCATTTCAGAGAACTTCTTTGATTTTATTTTAATTGGCTCAGAGACTTTCCCTGATATTGTTTTACTTTGCTCAGAGACTTTCTCCTTTGATATTGTTCTAATCGGGTCAGAGACTTTCTCCTTTGATATTGTTCTTCTCGGTTCAGAGACTTTCTCTAACATTGTTCTACTCATTTCAGAGAACTTCTTTGATTTTTTTTAATTGGCCCAGAGACTTTCCCTGATATTGTTTTACTTTGCTCAGAGAACTTCTCCTCTGATATTGTTCTAATCGGGTCAGAGAACTTCTCCTTTGATATTATTTTACTCGGTTCAGAGAACTTCTTTGATTTTGTTCTAATTAGCCCAGCGATTTTTCCTGATATTGTTCTACTCTGCTCAGAGAACTTCTCCTTCGATATTGTTCTACTCGGTTCGGAGAGCTTCTCTGATATCTTTGTACTCGGCCCAGACAACTTCTCTGATATTGCTCTACGTAGCCGAGAGAACTTCTCTGATATTGTTCTACTCGTCTCAGAGATCTTCTCCTACTTGGCTCAGGGAATTTTTCCTCTGAAATTGTTCTACTAGGTTCAAAGAACCTGAACCTTAAGACCAAAAGAAACGGACAAAGAGTAAAGGTGGTATTATATGGCATACTCCGTTTCTGCCCTCCTCTGTCTCTATCCTAACATTTGCCAGCTGGTGCCATGAAAACGTTTTGGGCTAGCACGACATTTAGATCTGCAGCCAACTTACATTACGTTAGTAAAAAATTACCATGCATAAACCTAGATCGACTAGCGCAACTTGAGGTATGTAGCCAACCAACATAATTATTTAACATTTTATTCCGTAAGCCTATGGTTTTTTGTTTTCTTTTTCCCTCTATGGCACAAACTTTGC
Source organism: Elysia crispata (assembly GCA_033675545.1). Classification (NCBI taxonomy): domain Eukaryota; kingdom Metazoa; phylum Mollusca; class Gastropoda; family Plakobranchidae; genus Elysia; species Elysia crispata. Next base: position 394,772 of record JAWDGP010001472.1, read on the forward strand.
TTGTGCTATTTATTCCAGCGGAGGGATCAACCAGATGTATTTGTCTATCTGTCTGTCGGTTTGTTCATTTCCTTCAATGAAATAGATAGCTTGTACAGATAGATTGATAGATAAATGGTTAAGAAAAATTTTATGGATCTTTTTATCTATCTGTCTATCTGTCTATATACCAGTCCGTCTTCCTATCTAGCAATATGTTTGTCTATCTATCCATCTATTTATATATTCCATCTGCATATCTGTCTATCTATCTATGATCTATCCATTTACTAATTCTTATCTGTAGGATAATGTAGCTAACGTAGCTGTCTATGATGCCGGTTTTTTTTTTTTTTTTTAAATTTTATTTTGTTGCTCTTTAGATGACAGAAATTTTTTTTTTTTTTTTTCTGAACATACATTAAACTCTTTTTGTATTTTCCTGTGCTTTAACATTTTATATCCTTCTTGGATTTTATTTTTGTTGTATTTCTTTCCCTTTTCATTTTTTTTTCTTGTAGGTGTCATAATCTCTCTTCCCAGGTCTCTACCAAACACAAATAAATAATAATATTTGAAAAAAGATAATGAATACGTAAATGGGGAACGAAACAAGCGATTAAAAAATTAAAATGAATAATAGAAATAAAAGACAAACAAAGCTAACAACAACAACAACAACAATGATAGAAACACCTTTTTGAAAAACAACTTCAAACAAACTTAAAGGGATTAGTTGTTTTTTAGTAAAGAGAACTATTATTATCTATAGACCTTAATCTAGATTTTGTTTAAATCAAATTGTAATTCATAAATCAGAGCCGTATTGCTGGACCTCGCTGTGCAGCGTCATTTATTGTAACATGGTGAAACTTGGAAGGCTTGGAAGGGGAAAGCCATATCGAGATGAGGACGCCGCCATCTTGTCCGAGAGCAAAGTCCCTTCAACGGACTGCACAGTTTTCCTCAACTGCTGAAACCGTTCGGATTACTCACACCCAACCGAGAGAGCAAGACTTTCTCGTGTTCCGTATCTCGAGACCGTGCTCTCTCTCTCTCTCTCTCTCTCTCTCTCTCTCTCTCTCTCTCTCTCTCTCTCTCTCTCTCTCTCTCTCTCAACAGAGAATCTAGATGTTCAAGAGTACGTGACCTTTAAATTCCGCTCTCGGCTTGTTCAGACTACCAGCTTGACCAGGCTCGAGGCGGGGAAATGATGGTGGAATCTTAACTGCCAAGGAGGATGAACAATTTCTTTCTTGCAATTATCATTTTTCTTTTTTTTGTTTCAAAGGAGATAATGACGCAGAGCTAAAAAGACGCTTATAAAGAGGAAGAGAGACGCTTATAAAGAGCTTATAAAGAGAAATAAAGAAAGACAGAGAGAAGAGAGAAAACAGGATGAAGAGAAAGAAAGAGAGAGAGAGAGAGAGTCAAAGAGAAGGAAATAGAGAGGGACAGAGATAGAGAGATAGGTAGAGACTAGAAAGAAAAAGGCGCATAACTTTAAACATTACGGCACAAAAAAGAAGAAAAGAAACAACAAAGCTTTTAAGACGAAACGATTATGCGTTCAATTAATAGTTGCATTCTCCTTTCCTTTCTTCATTGTGCATAATTTAAAAGTGGTTTGCCTGTTCCTTTTTAGCCTCTGTATTTCTACTATTTACAGATATACATGCGTCCTTTCAAAATCTTTGTAGTTACCAAGTTGTCCTCCACAAGTCATGCTTTCGCCATTCTGTTTGGATTAAGAGACAGGGACACAAAGATACCGAGTGGTCAGAGAAAGAGAGAGAGAGAGAGAGAGAGAGAGAGAGAGAGAGAGAGAGAGAGAGAGAGAGAGAGAGAGAGAGAGAACGAGAAAAAAAGAGAGAGAAAGAGAGACAGATAAAGGGAGGGGAGACACACACACAATAAAAAGAAAAGAAGATGGACAGAGATAGAGAGACAGAGAAAGAAAGGGACAGAATAGTGTGAGAGAGAAAAAGAGATAGGGGATGAGAAGAAGGTAAAGAAGAAGAAAGATGTGGGTGCCTCCTTTTTTCTAAATAGATCTGTAAAGGGTCACTTTCTCTTCTCTCGGCCAATAGGTCAGGCGAGGGTAAGGTTTGAGGACGCGTGAGAGTCTGTGAGGGATGGAAAAACTCCACTCCACGGTTTACGTCTCGCCATGTAGCCTGACTCAGTCCCAGCCGAGAGGATAGGAGCGGGCCGGGCTATGCGCAGCCGAGTGGCTCTGTGTTGGTAGCGCTGGAGAGTGGTGTAGCTTGTGTGTTCACAGCCTAAGAGCAGACGTGTGAGCCTGTGGTATAACTGGTGTGTTTGGAGCCTTAGACTCCGGATCAGCTTGCGCTGCGCTTTGTGTAAAAGATGGCCTGTAATTCAAGTTCTTGTTCAGACTGTGGACCTAGAAGGGATGACAGAGAGGAACTGAACAGACCTTTGCGTCGGGGATTTGACCATAATCAAGAGAATGACTCATTTATTGTATCTATAAGAAATGATAAAACAGTGAGTGATTAAACTCTAAATTTGTCAAACATATTTTAAAATTTTTAAATTGATTTCTTTGTTTCAGTTTACATGCAAAAGGAATATGTATATTATATAGGCCTATTATTCAGTTATATTCAATCTCGATATTGGCAGGTTAACTCAAGCATCTCATAATTTTAATCTAATTGTGATTTAGAACGTAATTTTATGTTAATAAATGTTGATTCCAGTTTGCTATCAATAATGATAGACTGCAGCGTGCATTCATTATCTGAGAAGGTAAGAAATATTGGGGTCTTGGGGCAGGGGGAAAGAGAAAGAGAGAGAGAGAGAGAGAGAGAGAGAGAGAGAGAGAGAGAGAGAGAGAGAGAGAGAGAGAGAGAGAGAGAGAGAGAGAGAGAGAGAGAGAGAGAGAAGTTCATTGGCATCAGCGACCAAACATCGTCTATCTCCTGGTATTGTTTTATGGCTTGCATCCATCAGGAAATTCTCACGAGGTTTGACATTGAAATTTTACTACGAGGATTTCCTGTCGGAATGTAGCCACAGTCCTCAAGTGCTCAAACAGGCAGTGATTTAGACCTAGATAATATTATCTAGCCCTCATTTCTGTTTATAAATCAACCTAAGTTATGTCCTGATACTACTTTGCAACTGAAAAGTGTGCCGTGTGCAAACTCTTAAAATAGCCCACCAGCTGGAGGGCGCCAGTGGGACTTATTGACCCGTATTATGTAGGTCACTGGCATAAAGAAACCCAGTTAGACTAAAAAGAGCGCTGATCCCTACAACAATCAGGATCCGCATTTGGTGGAATCTGATTGGACTGCCTGGATGTGAGCTCGGTATCACATACATGGATAGTGTAATCATGACCAGCATTGCCCATGGATTGATAACGGCCATCAATTCTCTTGTATACTGATCGTGAAAGAGTTACAAGAAAATAGGTGTAGCAGCTGCGCTGTCGACAAACCGACAAGCCAAATAATTTTTTATTGTTAACTTCAACATAACATTGTACAGGTACTTCTTTGAGGAATGCCCCCTTGTTTTTTTTTTTTTATTTTATTTTTTAACGCATAAGAGACCACACACACAAAAACACCCGTTGGTCTTATCACTGACTCTCTCTCTCTCTATCTATCTATCTATCTATCTCTATCTCTCGTCTCCTGTGCTCTGTTTATATGAATTTTATTTACCGATTTTTTCATTTTTCGTTTCAATGATGCTCAATTTAATACATAAATAAAGAAACGAAAAATTTGATGGGTAAAAATGCACCTGACTATTAAATGTTCTGTGAAAATCAAGGCCCTGGGTGAAGAATACATACAGGAAGAGACATCCCTTTGTGGGAAGTTCATAATAAAGGAAAAAATTCATCAAAAAAATTTACAATGAGTTTTATGGTAAAAAATGTTTAATACGGCGTCTTTTATAAGGCAATGATGTTTCATTCGAGCCACGTCATTTTTTTTTTTTTTGCTCGTTGCTCAGATGAGATCATACCTATTCTTCCAGCGTGTCCAGTTTTTTCAATACTCAGGGTATCTGCTCATTTTATGCTGTTCAGTTTCCAGAACGCTATACATTATAATTAATTTTCGGAACTCCTGTAGGCCTACATATCAGGTAGGTTTACTGTGATCTATAGAAAACAGTACCTTGGCTATTTGGAATTCCTATTGATATGTAGATAATAAGAAGGTTTACTGTAAGAAGATAGAGCAGTATACCTTCATTTTCTGGAACTAATGAAGATTTTTTTTTCAGTAAATTCGCTGTTACAGGATAGAACAGTATACTTGAGTTATTCAATAAACGTGTACGTATTAAGTGGGTTTCTGTTACAAGACAGAGCACTATACTTTTGTTGTTCGGGGTAGTAATTAGGTTTACAACAAAATGTTGTTCATTGATGCATCTTTTCTATTCCTCAAAGCCTGAAGATAATCTACATTCGGAGCATGGTTAAACTATAATTGACTACAGAATCGCTATGGTGAGAAAATAACAGGAGTATGACAAGGAAGGACTCATACTTGATCTAGTCAAAGTTTTCACACTGTTCCAATGCACCGCTTGGTTGTTGTTGTTGGTTTTTTTTTTAATTTATTATTAATATTGTTATTATTCTTAGTGTTGTTCTTCTTCTTTTTATTCTTCGTCCAATGTAGTGCTTGTCTGGTGTCACCTAACTCTCGTTCCCTGTTGGTTATTCCAATTCCAATGGGTTTTTATAAAGGCCAGCTGCTTTTTTTTCCCACCATGAAACTGCTAGACCCGCATCAGTCTCAAATGTGCGTGGCTTCTTACAGTTCCATGTCGCTCGCATCATGATGTTACTTTCAAGTGTGCTTAGAGTATGAAATGGCGTTAATTTCGTCTTAACAAGGGAAATGTTATACTTATAATTGAAGCTTAAAGCACTACTATCAGAGTTTATCAAAGTAGTTAACGCTAACTATAACACGAGCGCATGATTAGACTTCTCACAGATCTGCTGCTCTCATCTGCAAGTTTCCATTACAAATTGCATCGTTAAAGTGTCAAAATTTAAAGACATTGTACGTGTATGAATGCAGGTCATGGACTGTTTGTTATTCTCTGTTATCCTTCTCGGCATGACTAAAGGCCGCTACACATCTTCATTTCAACTAGACGGGTCCATTTGCCCACGTCCATCTGCTGCCGCCAGGCCTAGACGGAGTAGGAACGAGGCTGGGCGCGTATTATGAATACATGTAGACAATACAGTAGCCGAACTGTCAGCCGCTGGCAGCGGGAGAGTCCCAACCACTCTGCTTATTCATCACAACTATCACGTCCATTGGAATGGAAACATTGAATACACATTAGAAACTGTTCAGCTGAGACAAGTACTCAGTATACCTTCATGATTTAAATGTCACTAATCAAATTACGATTCGAAAATGAGTCTCGCTTTGGAATAAGACAATCCCTGTTCTGAATCTCATGTCTATTTTAAGAGGGCAGACGTTGTTCTTGATGTTGCTGTGTGCGCAGATGTAACAATAGACAATGTTAAAATATGTAGAAAGACCAGACAGTGGGACTCTCCTTTAACGGTCGGTACAATCGTGCAGATTTATCTTTCTTTAGATTTCCTAGAGATGAGGACAGGTGTCAGTGATGAGGGCTAAATTTTCGATGAGCAAATCCGCCAGGGAAATTTTTCAATCAAATCTTCTACGTTCTCTCTATTTCGAGGATTCAGAATTCACATCAAATAAGAAACATCGGATAAGACCAGGTAAAGCCATACTGGCTGGTTTTTTTTATATTCCTCACCCACCACCATTGATTATACAAAAGAGACCACCGTCAACACCCCCTCCCCACAAAAAACAACAACAAACAAAAAGATGGAGTGGCAAAAACAAATACATGTAGTAAAACCCTCAAATTCACCTCAAAGCAATGACTAGTGCGACCAGTTAGATCATGACTGTTGCAACGCACATAACACCCATTCAGGTTAGTTACGAAATTATAAATAAGCTATAAGGAAAAATTAAATATCAAACTAGATCTAAAAGTATAAAGCGCCTGAGATCCAAACTCGTTCCAAAGTTTTCCCAAAAAAACCCCCCAAAAACTGTGAAGTGACTATCATACTCTTTTAGTTAGCTTCGAAGATATCTCTTTTAAAAAATAACATTTTAAGTGTAAACTAATTACATTTCATATTAAATCAGGTCTTGTAATTCTTAGTTAATTCATATTTCCGACTTTTCCTAATTAGGGAAAAAATAAATTACGAAGGTTAGGCTAGAGAGCATTGGCCCATTTAGTTTACAAAGCCTTGCATTAGGCCTAGGAAGCGCGTAGCATGACTCAGCATTTTCTACTCGAATAGCCTGCATGGCAAGTGCATGGCACAGACGTGGCGGGCTCAGCAGACTAGCCTAAGCATAGATTGTCCCGTATCGTTAGCAAACTTGTTATCCACGAGACAGAACTCTCGATTCTCCTAGAAGGGCAGGGTCGATCACGATCAGCACACTAAGATGGCCACCATATAATGTTTGACTTTGTGTAGATCTAGATCTGGACTGTTACATAAGGGAAGAGAAATAGAAGTAATTTCAATTTTAATTCTAACAACAGCGGCTGTAGGATAAAGGAAAAAAATATGATATCTTAGGGTGGAAGGCAGCACACACTCTTGAGTGTTATATGTATACCTAGATCTAGATTTTTGGCTACCGATTGAACTAGCAGTGCGGGCTAACTCATTAAATTTGCTAACTCAGTGCGCGTCACTAGATTTAGAACAAGGTCTAGATCTAGATATCTAGTCTAGATTACCACCGGAACTGGGGTGGAGTTTCATTCTAGATCTAGTTCCTGACAAATAAAGCTTATACATTTCCACATGCAGTTTGACCTGTCATATCTAGATCTAGTTCCAGACAAATAAAGCTTATACATTTCCGGTACATTTCCCACATGCAGTTTGACCTGTCATATCTAGATCTAGATCTAGTTCCAGACAAATAAAGCTTATACATTTCCACATGCAGTTTGACCTGTCATATCTAGATCTAGTTCCAGACAAATAAAGCTTATACATTTCCACATGCAGTTTGACCTGTCATATCTAGATCTAGTTCCAGACAAATAAAGCTTATACATTTCCCACATGCAGTTTGACCTGTCATATCTAGATCTAGTTCCAGACAAATAAAGCTTATACATTTCCCACATGCAGTCAGACCTGATGAATCTAAAACTGTTCGAAAATTTCTAGTGTCTAGGTCTAGATTAGTTCTCGATTCTAGTTCTAGAATCTAGATCTAGATCATTTTAAATCAGACACCTTTATGATCAAATTATTTAAATTTTCAAGAACTGTAATCTGCTCTAACTATTAAGATCTAGATTTTTAGATCAAGAAACTGGACATATCAAGGAACATTCATAATGGCAGTTCTACTTATAAATAGGAGTGCTATCATGAAGAATTGCATGGGGTCAGCTCCTGGTCATTGGAGATATTGTATTCGAGAATTTTCAGCGCTTCGAAAAGTCTTCCAGACGTCATTTAATATAAAGAAAAAAGAATTGTTTCAGCAACATTCACAAGGCTTGCGCCATGCTCAATGGTTTCAGGCGGTAAGTCTTTGAAAGGAACGAAGGTTTTTGTGTAGAAGCAGGCCTACCGATGGCAAAAATAAGTAGTTTCTAGTCTCATTTTTTTTTTCAATTGAATAATAGATTATGCTAAAGTGTGGTGTGTTTCAAGAAGCTGAATTGAAAATGTCCCCACAAAAATTAAAAGTATTCAACTTCAAAGAACCTGCACATATTACATATAATAGTTGAAAGGATATTTGAAGCTGAAATGAAAATTATTTTGACCTAGTAGAAAGCTTTTATTTTCAAGATCCAAAATAAATGTTCTTTCAACCTTATACGCAATGTGCACAATTGTCACTTACTTAAAATAGTTAAAAAAAGCTATTTTTTCAAACCAACTCTGCAAAAAGAGTGGTTAAAATTTAAATAATTTTTATTTGCAATCAACATTTTATTTCAAAGTACTATATATGCAAAAATGAAGTAAAATTTGAGCTTACAGTGGTATAACAATCAGCTTGAAATGTAGAACAAAATGGTCAGTAGGGGATGTTAATTACAGTGCACGCCTGATAATTGACATATAAGGGTCCATGATTTTAATGTCGATATAAAGATGTGTCTGTTTTAAATATCTTTTTCTTTAACTTACACTACATGTACTTAAAACACAGTGTTTATTTACTTAAGGGAAAGCAACTATTCATGGCTTGTAAATTTTTAGTTACTTCCCTTGTTTTGATAAAAAATGATACCTGCTTTCGTCTTGTTTAATTAAATTATTTGTTCATAAGTGATGGGCTCTTGAAAGGGCTGTTTGAGCTGTTGGTCAGTGTCATTTCTCTGCTTTTCCAATTTATTGCTAAATCCTTTTGAAAAAAATCAAGCAGGGTCTTTTGTTTTTAATTGGACAAGCTAATTTCCTCTACCCTGTCTTCAATGATGCCTAAAAGGCTGAACAGACTTATCGCCTTTTTCTTGCTGTTCTGCAAAACGTCGAAGTGTTTGCATTGCAACTCTTGCCTCTGCTGTTGTGTCCTTTGCCACCCCCTCTACCTCTACCTGTGGCTCTTCTTCTGACGCTGAGTCTTTCTGAGTTTGCAAACTTTTGCACTATCTCAGTGACAGAAACCTCTGCAGCCATCTCCACATCGCTGTCTATTGTGGCAAATTCTTCAGCAGTTGTCTGGACATTTGTCACACCTACCAGTGACTCCACTACCTTATCCAGCTCATCTCTATCTTCTGCAAATAGAGCATCATTCTGTTGTCTCCTCAGCTTGCTTGAAGAACTCAGCATGACGTTGTTCTTTCTGTAACTTTCTCACAAGCCGACCTCAAGTTATAAACTTTTTGCGTCAAGAACGGAAATGTTGAAGGTCTCAGAAGAAGTTGGCTCATCAGGGTTTGTGGACACCTTGTCTTTAATGAGGTCGAGATACTTTTTGACAACTCGAGCTCTGTTGTGACGCTTCAGAGAATGAATTGACTAATCACATAGCTGTAGATGGCTGATGGTATTGGGAGGCAGAAACACGTTTGATGCTCCTCAGGCCATCAGTATTAGGATGCGCTTCGCAGTTGTCCACTATCATAGCAATGGATATGCCCTGCAGGAGGACTTTTCTAACTTCCTCAGTTAGGTCTCAGATATGGTGCCCATCCTCCAAGCCTTTTTTTTTGCTGTATATTCAACAGGAAGATTTTTTAGATTGGAGCACTCATCGTTCTGGCTTGTTTAAATCAAAGGAACAAGGCTTGGTCAACATTTATATTCGTTCTTCTTCTCTGCCTTTTTCTGTCAGGTTGAAATTCAGTTGACAAACCAGGTCCCTCTAACTTGACTCTGTTTTTAATAATCGTCGAAAGGATATTGTGCGGAATTCCATACTTTTCAGCATTCTCTTCTTTGTCCCTTGCTTCATGTCCAAATCAGCAAGAAGTTGTAGCTTTTTTTGGATACTGAGGTTTTTATGAGTTTCCTTTTGCTCAGACATCTTGTTAAGGAATGATTTAGCTTTAAATCAGGGAAATGCTTTGGTACCTCGCGGGAGTACACAAACACTAAATAAGCTGAGATAACAAATTATGTGAGTGCTAAGAAAGCAGCAGCTGTATGAAAGTAACGTAACAATCTTATTCACTAGCACTGCAAACAGGCACTAAGATAGTGTAAAGTCGTTGGTGGATCCTCGTCCCACCTTGTGGGCCAAATTGCCTGCACAGTCTCTCCCTCCCCTCCTCCCATAGATCTAGATTCAACCAGTGGGTTCTATACACACAATTGTTTTACTTCAGGCCTGATCGGTGCTAGCCTAGTCCTGATTGATTTGCATTGGATTCTTGCTTGCTTACACCAGTTTTCAACTTTTTCAAAGCCCCAACACACCTACCGCTTAGCCCAGTAGGCTAAGCCCCACCACTCACTGTGAATCATATAATGTGATACACTATGCCACAGGCCCAGTGATAACACTAAGGTTCACCCTCCCCGCCCAGAGCCAACTGGATACCAGAGGGCTTTGCTCCTCCCCTCCACAGTCATGGCCACAAAGCTACCGACATCAAAGGGGTTGCCTCTGCCTTTGTGGTGTAACATGCCAACATGAGGCATTCGGAGAGAGACAAAAATGTGAATGACATCGTTTTCTTAGTGGTGTTTTACCCAGTTACCTTGATGGAATCAATGTTGATATAAGAGAAAAGGAGAGACAGATTGGCGATATAGAGAATTGTAATTACAGACAGCAAAGAGGAGAAAAATTCGGACTTCATAAAGCATGTCGATATAAGGAAAAAATCAATAGAAGCGATGTCGATAGTTGGTGCGTTGATGATAAGTTTTGTTTTATGACATAGTAATAAAGTGACTGAATGATAACAGTAGGTGTGTTGAGTAACAAAGAAGTTAATTTGCTAAAATGAGTGAATTTTCTGTGCACAATGCATACATTTTATAGACGAGAATCAATTCAAAAGCCTGTTAAAATTAATGTTAGTACTTGTGAGATTTTGGTTGCATTACAATCTTTTTGAGCTTTTGGGTGGTCTGCAAAATTGATGTCTCCACAGTGTTAGCTATCTTTGCTCTCTCATGTCTCATACCTCTTGCCCTCTGCTCTATTTTGGCTATTCCAGAGTGTAACACTTCCCCTCCCTGTTCCCTGTGAAATCCCATACCAAACCTATGGGCCCTCATTCAGTTCACACAATGTTTCTCTAAAATATCTTAGGGGGTATTTTGTTTGGAAAATATTTCTGTAGCACTTCATGTATCAATAACTTCCTCTGCCTTATCTATGTCTGTTGAAGAAACTGGTTGTTAGACTGCTACATGTACGTCCCTGAAGCTGTCGTTCATCTTTTTATACTTTAAATTCTAAATGGATTTTTTTGGTGATGAGAGATTCTTGTTGCATGTTTGCTACCAGTGTGTCTTTTACTGTCTTTGTTAGTTATTTGCAGATTTTTTTGATTAAGTATTGGTGGGAATGATTTCCTATAAAGCTTCCACCATGAAAAGCTAGTCTAACAATATTGTTTTGTTCCTTAGCATCTCTAGGCTTTTTCACTTTTCTTATTTGCACTCATTGCAAGCATCTTCAACTGGACAACTTTTTAAATCTGTAAATATGGTTCTTTTGGGAATGTTCCATTATGCCTGCTAAGTAACAAAGACAAATGAAAGAATGGAGTGAAGGTTTTTAAACATGCCCACATGAAGCGAAAAGGTAGGACAAAATAGTTCATCTAACTGAAAAAAAAAAAAAGTAAAATTGTCCATCACTGTATAGCTATGAAACTAGCACATATTTTTTGTAAAATAGAACTGGAGAAAATTTTCTATAACGATTCTATTCTCAACCCAAGAAGCTAATTGGAAAACCTCAGTTCAAAGCGGCACAATGCTGTTATTTTTTTTTTTTTTTACATTTAGGATACGGTTTTCGATGTTGAAATCTTGAAAAAAAAAAATCGTTGGTTGCAAAATTTATTTATTATTGATTAAAATATGCACTCACTTTTTTTTTTCACTCCATGAGAACACACTGTGTGCATTGGTTAATAAAACTCTCATTTCTTGACAGAATTGAAAGAAACAAACACTAATCAAGAGTAAATAAATTAACAAAATCTACCCCGTGCACGAGATATCTTGTACTGCTGTATCGATTTTCAGGGCCCATGACCAAGTTTTCTCATACTCAGGGCTGTTAACTCCTGGCCTTGGTATATGAATACTCGTAACTGTTATATTTAGACCTGTAGCTCATTTATTTCGTGAAAGAATGATAAGTCGGACGTCACATGACCAAATCAATGGAACAGAGCCAAGGCCCTCTTACTATAGAGATGGCCTTGACAGAGTATGCTGTGTATGTGTGTGGTGTGTGTGTGTAATCAACACAGTAAAACACTTCACTGAAACTCATTTGATTTCATCAAAACTGTATCATTTTAAAGTGTTTTTTTTTTAATTTTTATATATGTACGCAGAAACTATCATTTGACAGGTGTATAGTCAAAATTTCATGAAGATCCATGAAGAAAATAGAAATTGGAGGCAATGATACGCAACACACACAAACACAACACAGCTCAGGATTGCCGGTCTGGCTAGTCAGGCAGCCTTAGCACAGCTGGCCAGGGTAGATTTTGTTAAAGAGCAAAACTATCGTAAACATTTAAGCATCCGCATTGTAGATCAGGCATAAGGACTGAATGATTTTGCTTCAAAAATCATCACTTTTAGTTGGATCAGTTATCTTCCCTTGCCTCGCGAGTTGACAGGGCCATAAAACAATTCTTATCAGGGATCAGTTAGTGGTCAATCTTGCACCTCTGCGCAGGTAAAGGCAACAAAGAAGGAAAAACTAAAGGTCCACTTTTTGCAGCAACTTTAGTCGCCGTGAGATCATACTGGTTGCTAATAAGATCTCCAAAAGCGTAGATGTGACACATGATATCGACCCACTCTGCATGCTCCATCTTAGGTGGGTCTAGTCTGCAAAATATTGACATACATTGCAAAATATTTAACTCAACCCCACCTAAGTAACTCCAGCTCAGGTAAATCCCTGAGGCTAAAGAAGGGATGTAACTCCTTACAAAGAACAGATCTATACATTTAAAAAAATATTGCAATCAAGCAAGATTTATGACAATTAAGCAATTTTCAAAGACTTCTTCACCTCCGTCTGACTGCACCACCATTTCAGTTTTTTCACCATCCACAACCCACTTCACCACCATCTCAACATCACAATCTAACACCAGATCTCAAACAGGCAATGGTCATAATTTTCATGCTGATTGTAGGGCTAACAATGCATATAACTAAATAAATGGTTTCTGTAGCATCCCTAAGATGATTCAGGTGATCATCGATCCTAATTCAAAGTTTAGATCTTAATCTGGCCTAGGCCTTGAAATCGCCAAAATTCGCAGGCAAAAAAAAAGTCAATTTTGAAGCACTTTTTAGATATAAATCTAGTCAGAAAACGAAACTAGAATAGCTAAAACAAAGTGTAAAGTGTCCTCTAAATGTAAATGAGGTTTGCACGAGATTTTCAGTAGTGTAGTTATAAAGAAAGAAAGTAGACACCAAGTAAACGGGCAATGGGGGGAGGGTTTGCGCTGCGATATAGGTACACAATACAGTATAGTAATCCATACGGGCGATGGGGAGCAATATATGTACTCAATATGGTGGTTTATACAAACGACGGTGGGCCATATAGGTGGGGTTGAGTTAAGTCTTGATAGTTAGTCACAATCCTCTTTGCGATGTACACAATAAAATTGAGCCTGAAACTCGAATGTAATGCTCATATCGAGAGTGTAGAATACTGGCTTTCTGAGATGCACAAGTTATTAACCTGAGAAACACAACAGGTGTTTATCTCTGAATTTGTTTTTTTTTTGACATTTCTACAGAGAATCAGTTGTCCATGTATACAACTCAAACATTTCCTAGTGAATAAGGCGACAATTGTACATAACATATAACACCATACATGGACCTCTTAATTAAAAAAATTCCTGAACTGTCTATTATGGGATCTTGTCTGTAAGTTTCAAGCCTAACTGCAAACAAAGTTTAGTAGATGTATACTCTGCCTGCATATCTTTTTGTCCACTGATTTGAGCTTGCAAATTATCACTGAGGAATATGTCTCTGTTTTTTTTTTAAAAAAAAAATACTGAGGTTTGTATCAGATGTAAGGTGTTTATGAAATTGACTTTGTAGGCTTCCCAGATTGGTTCAAGAATTTTGTTTTGTGGATCATGATGGGAGCGAAATAGCACACGGTGATTGGTTTCGTCATTGTTCAAAGCCTGAAATATACTAGCAAACTAAAGGAACTTGTGATTATTTTCATTGATAAAATTTGTCTCATTATTCTTCTCCACACTATTTAATGTATGTCATTTACCCTAATTCTTGTCATAGGCACTAAATGAAACAAATAAAATTTTTTAAAAAATCCCCTTGAGCACTAAGGGTAAACAGTTAAATTTCAGAAAATTTATACTTTTATAGTTGTCTATAAACTTGAGAGGGAAAAACTGTTTTAACCCCAAGAGGTTTGATTTTCACACAATAAGACACAATAAGGTGCCAAGCACACTCTGTCACAAAATATGAAATGTTACTGGCTCATCACCCTCGCCTGGCAAATCAAGTTAGTGCTTTACCTGAGCCTGTTTTTAAGGGTTAAGATGTGGGTCAACCATGAACTTGCTTTTTTTAAAAATTTTTTCCAAAAGTTCTTATTTTAATATTTTATCAATGGATGAGGCATTTCAAAAACTGATTTGTATTTTTTACAAAATGTGTTGCTTGAAAAAGTTGATTCTATTAAGAAAATCAACAATCTGATTTTTATTTTCTTGCCTACATCATTTGCTGGCACTGGGCAGAAAGTGAACTGAAACAAGTTTTGAGTCTGGATGGCAAATGAGTTAGTACTAATAATAGAATCAAGTCTCAGCAATCTCTTTGGCACTTGTTTCTTGCTTAGTAGAGGAACAGGAACTGAGTTGCATCCACTTCCCCATTGCTCAGCGCCATGATATACATATACATATATATTGTGTATTGTGAAAAATGCTCTGTTAGTGAGACAATGAAGACACATTTTGAGTGAATGCATTGTGTCGTGGTAGACTTTACATAGCCTCTCCTGGAAAGATGGTGTTGTGTCAAACAAGCTGGGAAGGTGAGATTCTAAACTGACGTCTTCACAATGTCGCCCTTTAGATTGTAACAAATGGTCCCTGACTATTCCAGGCTCTATCTCCTACCTCCAAGGACTAATTCTTAAAATCATTTTTTTTGTTTTTCAGAGTAAACAAGCTGTTGAAAATGGAGGTGTTTCTAAAAGACCTAGGCGGAGCCTGCTCAGAAAAGTATATAAAATCTTTCCAATTCCATATTTGCATTTTTGTCTCTAATGTGATTAACCATTTTTAACTGTTTATTAATTACTGTTTCATAAATATTGTTTCCTAAAAATTCCTGGTCCCTCAAATCTTATATTTAGTTCAGGGCAAACATACGATGAAGTTAACATTTGAGCAATTGAACACTAGCAGTTTTTATGAATTAGGGCTTCAAAGCCAACAGTGATCTAAACCTGATTAGGTGCTATCAAAGGCTCACCTCTCTATGACCACTGTTTAGTCCGTTAACTTTGAGATAAGGGAGACCCTGCTTTGCAATAAATTCATTATATTCTAGCCTGCTGCACAGGTTTTTAATTATTTTTTTTTAATTAGTAATCATCAAATATACAGATATAAACGAGCTTGATTTGCAATAGTCATGCCTCATTTCACAGGCTTATAGACTTCAGTTTGAAATTCACAATAAAAAAAGCAGATTAATTGCATATGGCATGATTATATTTTCATCTGTTTTGTTTAATGAAGGAATATCAGCAATTCTTTCTAAAGTTTGTTGTTAAAAATTTTTTCACTTTTTTGTTGATAATTGCATTGTGGGCTCACAGGGAGAGTTATCTTGAACTAGAAATTTAAAAAACAAATGGAGCTGTTTTCAATTGACAATAGAATTCATTCATATATTATGTACTGTCATCTCTTGCACTGCCTTTGGTTTCATTGATAATTCATTACATCATCCAGCTGGGTTTTGGCCTACAGAAAAGGCATTGGCATCCAGGGTCATCAAACTTGCTTGGGGCAGAGGTGGGTGGTGCACCAAAAGATGTCACTGCACGGGAAATGATCAGAAGTATGCTGTCCTACATCTGGCCCAAGAACAACATACGTTTTCGGATTCGTGTAGTGGTGGCACTTAGTCTACTTGTAGCAGCTAAGGTCTGAATATTTGTCTATTTCTTCTTCATCTCCTTTTTCTCTCTCTCCTTTATATATATTTTTACAGTTTTACCAAAGTTATCAAAATATTTTACCAAATATACAATTTTCACCTCAATCTTCATAGTAATAAAATTCATATCCAGTTTTGGTTATATTGCTTTATCAACACTCTGCTGCCAGTTATACTATAGCCAAGCCCAATTAGAAGGGGGGAAAGTTGGGAGGAAAAAAGATGACCAATTTTAATTCCCATCCCCCCATTTATTGTGCTTATCAAATTTAGCATCGATTAAACTGAGGATTTAACAATTCCTTAGTCTTTTTCCTGGAAAAGAAATTGTGTTATGAGAAGCTGACACATCTCTTTCTTAAATATTTATAGAAGAGGGTTTTTTTTTTTTTTTTGGTGATGTGATGTGGAGAAAGAAACTACTGGAACATCTTGTGACAACTGAAATGATCAAAGGAAAACACAGCAGGAGAAAACAGTATGAAGAGATGTTGGACAGACTAAAAAAGGGGCTAAAAGTAGAACAAGTGACAGTTATGCTGAACGAGAGATAAAGATGTGTGGAAGTTCATTGTCACCTATGCTAAAGAGCATAGCACCTGATTGATTGAAATCTTTTTCCATAAGGTCCTTTGCCTACACAGCATTTCTCCTCCCCCTGTATCAGACCTGCCACTCATTCCGATTGAGGTGAAATCATCCCAATTTTTTATTAAAAATTTGTGAAAATTCCGATTTTACGCTTTTGTCATATTGATTCCAATTTTTTATCTCCAACTTTGGCCTGAAAAGATACTACTACAAGTGCAATATTTTTTCGTTAACATGGATCATCTTGTGTGAAAGTGTAAAACCAAAAACCTAACGATATATTATACAGATCTGCCTTTCATACCGATTTAATCGGAATCATTCCGATTTTTTTCTGCAAATTTGGTCCGTTTCCGATTTTCCGAATATTACGGAAATGTTCCGATTTTTTTTTCCAATCTAAGTTTTCACCTCCACATTTAAAAACATTTTCAGTTGTTTTTTTTAAAATAGACCTGCAAGATGGACAGACAGCCTGCACAAAAGAATAAATACGGACGATATCATTATATCGATATTGTTTTTTATTGTATATCACCAAATGCGATATCGAAATTCATATGAATATTTTAGTTGTAACCATCCCGAATAATGATTCTGCCGAGCTGTTTACTTTATATCTTGTTAGTTATCAAGACCGATTGAGAAATCCTAAATGGAACTAGAGTAAATCAAGATGAAATGACACGAGACTCAGTAACTGTAGGTCTGAAAAGTAAAATCTAGATCTGATATAGGCCTTAGAAGTTTTATCCGAATGCAAACTTTACAATCTGCACAAGATCTATGATTTTGATCATTTTATCTAATGTAGAATTTAGATCTAGATCTAAGTTACATGCTACATAATGCTTAACTAATCTGAACGTCACAGCGTAATTTTTGTACTTAAATTTACCTGTTTCTCAATAAAGTGATTGAACAATGGAGTGGATTACTCTCTTTAGATTATTTATAAATTAAAATATTACAACTTTCCATCAAATTGTCAATGTGCTCCCCATGAAATATCTGGTTACGTTTTCAACGGCTGGATCCAGCAAAATTCATATGATTTTTAATTTTCTGAGTCAAGTGTGAGAAAGGCCTATGCACCATGTGTAAAAAAACTATCTAAAATCAGAAAAGAGCATCAAACATGTCATTTTTAACCCTTTCAGTAAAGAGTACATTTACTCCTTTTCATACAAAATAAGCCTTTTGAAGTCATGTACACTTTTTCTTTATCATTCTTATTTCCAATAACAATATTGAGATTTCTATTGTAGTTGAAACTGTTCAAGATATAAATATTATCGAGTCGTTAACTGATCATTCATTCATCTAAATGCATTGTCCTTTCCATCATCACATCTAAACCTCACCGTTATTTCCAACAAAGGATTATTGTTCCTTTTTGATGTGATAGTAAAAAATAACTGGACAATTTTTTTTGCAGTAAGATATATTATATCTTAATCTAATCAATGATCAAGATCGATTTGTAAATCCTAAAATATAGCTGGTGTGAAACTAGAATCTAGATCTTGACCTGCAAAACATCATTCAACCTCATAGTCTGAGCATAGGAAAAAATGATACACAATCATGGCTCTGTTTGCATTCCTGTCTCCTCTGTTCACGTTGTATGATTTTTAAAGTCCAGTTAAAAATAATTTCATCCAGTTCTCCCCAACGAGACCGTGGGCTCAACGAGAGATTGACAAAGTTCCTCTTTGCCTCAATAAATTAACCTCGGATCCAACTAGTATCAAATTTACCAACATTGGGTTTAGCGAGATGAAGTAAGGCTGTATTGGGCCTCAACAGAAGAACAAAACCACTTTAAAAGTTAACCTCACACACTACATGTTGGGCTCTTTGTCTGGAATGCAATAGAAATTGGAGCCACGGGCGTGTGTGATTGAAGGTGTGTGTGTGAACAGGGGCGAGGAGAAGGGAAGGGCCAGGAGATATCGAAAACAAACCATCTAGGCACTTTAAACCTAGAACTAGTGCTCAGTTCAAGTCGCAGTGTAGGCAAAAAAAGAGATAGAGGGAGGGGGTGGGCTGTTCAAAGTAGAGCCGCAGTTAAGGGAAGGGAAAGGGGGATTGTGGGGCATGAAGTTATGAGGCTTGGTCAAGGATTTAGGAAGGTCCGGGGGCATACTTAGCAACATGTGGTTCTGATTACACATAGGAGAGAAAGAGACTTTAAAACGTGCAGAAAAACTGTGATAAAAGTTGCGAGGAATAGAGGAAGTCGAGATCGAAGCAAAGAAGGAAACAAGGTGTTTTTTTTTTGTTTTTTTTTTAATATGAGGGTGAGACTAGTGTGTGTGTGATAAAAGATCTATGTATTTTAAAGAAGAAATACACTTAATAAAATTAAACAAAAAAAAAGAAGCAAAATAAAACTTCACTTCATCAACACATAGCAAGGTCCGTTCATTTGGTTGAGCAATTAAGGTAGGTAACTGATTTAAAGTTTAGTGTTGAGTAGGTTCTCTTCCTAATGATTTTTTTTTCATTTTAAAGTTACTTTTTATCCAACGAAGCCTGGAGTTTAACGAGGAAATACTGTAAGACTCGAGTATCTCGTTCTATGCAAGGTTTACTGTATGTTGAGACTTGTGATGAGACCAAATCTACATTTGAGATATACAGTCTAGTTTAAGTATCCCTCTTTTTTCTCCCGGATTCCTCTTCTGAAACATATTGGGTGGCATTTCTGCAGTAGGTTTACCAATCATTCTATTGACACTGTCACGGTTGAATAAAAGGACCAATCAGCATCTGTTTGCTTTTAATCAGG
Source organism: Elysia crispata (assembly GCA_033675545.1). Lineage (NCBI taxonomy): Eukaryota > Metazoa > Mollusca > Gastropoda > Plakobranchidae > Elysia > Elysia crispata. The sequence continues at coordinate 414,100 of JAWDGP010001472.1, forward strand.
CCTAGTCATAGATTTGGTCTTGCCCACATGGCCCAGTCAGAAGGGTACCATGGTGCCATATCTGGGAGCACTGTCCAGGAAAATACAGGGCTCCACCACAAGAGCATAGTTACAATCTCACCACGCTTAACGGTAGCCTACTGTAATGTTCTGTCTCTCGTACACAAATTCTCTCTTGAAGTATCATCTTGTTCAGGCTAATAGTGTTACGTATGCATTGTGATATCATAACAGTAAGAAGGATAGAGTAACTGTTCAGCCAGCATGGGCAGTTTACCCAGCCCCTCTCCTTTTCTCTTTCACCACCTGCCTAGACACTAAGACAGTGTTTCCTGATTGACACGATGATTTGTCTGACTGTCTGATGTGATTGAGGCCAAAACTAGATCTAGGCCTGATAGAAAGCCAGTGAGGATTGATGCTGTGAGTTGATACAGGGCCACAATGTGGAATGCTTTCCTTTGTTTTTGGCTAACTGCACTGGGTTAGGCTAGCCATGCCTTGATGGTTTAAAAACAGCAATTATAGACCTTCTGCAATCTTGCGAAATTGCGAGGAACGTCATTGAAACAACCAGGTTTTTGACTAGTCAGCGTTCAACTGATAACCTTAGACCTACAACCGGCAGATTTGACCATGGCTAGAAAAAATTTGAGAAAAAGTATTGAGGTGTAGATCAAAATGCTAACATGACAACAAAATTACCGTTTACTGAAAAAGGAAACAGCAAAGACAATACATAAAACCCCATTTTCTTGTGGAAAAGGTAAAAAAATTGAGAGAATCGAGTCCTTTATTCTATGTCAACCTTTCTTTTTCCTCTTTCACTTAACATTTTCTGATTTGCCATTGTTGGTGTTTTTGTTTATCGACATTTCAATTGAAAGACATTTTTTTTTTCTTCTGAGAGCATGTCGATAGAAGCCAATTCCTTAATATATAATTATACTGTTTTGTTTTCTTTATTTCTCTCACCTTTCCTGCCTACTTCATATTGCTCTATCTTCTCACTAAAGAAGTGAGGATGTACATTTTTTTTCTTTGGTTTTTGGTGGAAATCTGCTCTTTTCTTTTTAAAATGTTGCACAGCTCAGATGGATTTCATTTTAAGTTAGCATAAAATGTGCAAACTTAGAAATTAATTAGGCTTAATTTCATTTAAGACTGATATCAATAACAAAGTACGTTTATTGGACTTCCTAGTAAACTCAAAAAGTTTATTTTTTGCAACTTATTTGACATCATAGAAATATAACTTAATTGTAATTAAGATGAATCAAACACTATGAAATGAAGCAGGTTAAAATTTGATAGATATTGTTTACTTATTATAGTGTGGTATACCTAATCAGTTCATGCAGACTCTATATTGAGTCTGAAAGGGATTACAGAGATATAATTGACGGTCTTCAAAATGTTTGGAAATAAAACTTGCATTTTTATCAACTAAAAGCTCCTTTAATAGCTCTATATGCTCAGTGCTGTCTCTGAGCTCAATTTAGATGCTTGAAGATAAACTTACTTAATAAATCTTTTTTTTTTTGGATCCAAAAAAGTGTCCATCTAAATTAACTATGCCTTACCTGACTTTATCTGCATGGTACAAGGTATTCCTATTTTATTACATCGGTTTTTCACCCCTTACATTTTTCTATTGGTTATCTTTTTTTATCAACCAACAGGCCCTTAATGTGACAGTGCCTTTCATCTTTAAATATGGAGTGGATTATCTAAACGGAAATGAAAAACTGTCTGAAGTTCATGATCCAGGCACAGCCATTTTTACCGTTGCATTGTCTGTTATGGTTGCATGTAAGTTCCTTCCACATATCAAAACATATCACTAATTATTCAAGACAAACTTTACCACACTCCTTTTTGTTGGATTTTCCATCTGGCTCAGTTCTTTTCTTCATCCTCTTTCCAAAAATAAATCAATGGGAAATTCTGTGAACAAATTACTCCGAAAAAACTGTTTGTTTACATTCATATAGAGGAGAAGCATCTCACGGCTGTTCAAGAGCGGCATTTTAGTTTGCCTGCAGCACCCGTGAAGTAGCTTGTAACCCGATCAGGTCATGGGGTCAAACACCCCTGCAGAACTGGGATTCCCCTTTCCTCGCAACTTTAGATTTTAGATCTAATTTTCACGCCAAAACAATGGAGAATTTAAGCTTATGCATGAAAGGAAGAACTACAAAAATCATATAATTTGTTACATCTATATTTCAGCGATACGAGGATATATTTTTTCCCCTTCTTTTCATTTAATTGATGGAGTTATTGAGCGCTTTAATAAGTACATGAATCTGGAATAATCATAAGGTATTGACGTTTTTTACGGGACACTTATGAAAAATTGAAAAAATTTTTGGGGATGAAATTTTTACAGCATTTTATATATATGTTGAACTTAACACCCACCAAAGGGCATTAGCGAAGAGTTCTCAGTTTTCAAGTTATGCGGGTTTGAGTTATGATAATCCACTTCTTACAGTGCTGGTACGGCTTTTTGATATAAAATAATAAATCTAAACAATGATAGAACATTGTAGAGCAAGATGTAGAGCGTCAATATATGAGGGAGGCCTGATGTTAACTTTTAACAAAATTAAAAACACGCACTAAGAAGAAAATGAAATTTAAATGCAGGGTTGCGCATTGTCTTCTTTTACAGGTAAGTCATACGTTTACTTTGCCTTACGTTCTTCTATAGGCGGGGCGTGTGCTAAGAGCTGTCTCTCTCTCTCTGTCTGTCTGTCTGTAATATTTTCAAGCTATTATTATAACTTTCTTCAAACCTCTGACGCCTAAGTGCTTTGAGTTTATTTACATCAGAATATTAAAAGCATGTTGTAAAAATCTTTTTTTTTTTTTTTTTTTTGTTACTGGAAATGATTGTGAACACCAAAAGTTAGTAACGAGCCATTGATTAAGTCCGCACAGAGAAATTTTGATTTTTTCCTCTATTTGCTACTTAACAATCTATCACAACAAGATCTGCAAACTTCATGGAGCTTTTGGTTGCGTTCAGATTCTAAGTGCTGCTCCGTATTTAACAGTGTTGGTTTTAGGCTTCTAAGGTAGATCTATAATGCTGAGTGTTATTTACGGGTAGTTCTTGCAGACCCGAACGTGTGAAATTATTTTAAAATATCATATAAAATCACTGAAAAACTCTTTCGCAAATTCTTTACATAAATCTTTTAAATATCAGGAAACAATTTTTAAGCGATAAAATTGTTTTACTTTTGAAATATTCCTATTAAACTGAGGTTTTATGAAAATCAAGACTTTTTAGACCTGAATGTCTTCCGACAATTATCGGAAATCCGACAATCGCGCTGAGACCAATATTTGTCCGGCAGTTGATAGAGGGTTTAGGTAACCCTTAAAATGATCTTTAATTCTGTGCGCACCGCGCTTCCGGAAATTTTCAGACAATTTTGGGTTGGACCACATTCAGGTCTAACTTTTTTCTGTTCTTTTACTAGAAGCATGAAGATTCACCTGCACCATCTAAACACTTTATAATTGAGAGATAAAAAATATAGCGTTGTATTCAGGACAATTTCAGCTTTAAAATGATTATTTGTTTGATATACTTGGTTTTTATGAGGCCAGATTTATTGCGATGCAAAAACAAGTAAAAAATCCCAATATTAGATTTAACAGCAGTGCACCGTCACGCACGGGCACACATGGTTGTAGCTTGCCTGACAGGTGATTGATCACTGATCCGCCCACTAACTGCCGGCGTCTGAGGTAGGGCCTGGAAGCAAACTAAGTTGCCGCTTTTTGGTCTGTTTTAACAGCCGTGATCTGTTGTGTGGGAGGGAATTCAGTTTCAGTGTAAGGACTGTACACAAGAAAGGAAGAACATGTTTAGATAGGGAAAGAATTTAGTTTTCATGAAATATGACTACAGCCAGGAATATAGTGCATTTTGATTAAATATTATGTCTGCAGCCAGGTAAGGGGCATGTTCTTATTAAAAGTATATTGCTACACTCATACATTTTTTCAAGAAAAGGATTTCAAGGGTGTTGTGCTCTAACAGTGTAACAGATTTCAAAGTTGTATAACAAGATAGGAATGAAAAGCTCAATTATTTCTTTTTTCACATGCCTTAAGCCTAAAGAGTTGATGGAATTGTCATTACTAAGTGTTCAGCTGTCCTGAGAGTTTTATTTTTAAAGTATAAATTTCTGACAATAATCCACTTACACGTTTATAGCATAATTATATGGTTTGCACTAACACCGTCTCAGTTGCACATGGTTAGAGCACACCATAGAAATCTGTACATTAAACAGTTACACTTTTATAAAAGTAAGAAATCATTTATGCTCATAAATACAGATACAAGTAATTTAGGAGTGCAGGTGAAAGAATGAATTTCGTTTCTCTTTTAGTAAATCCACCTTTATTGATGCTCAAGGTGTTTGGCTGAGCTGACATAGATCAAAGAATAATAAAAGATGTCAATTAAAAAAAAAGCCAGTGTTACAAGGAGATAAAAAAAGGTTTATTTTTCCAAGAGAAATAATATTGAACAATTGCCCCCTCGCTGTGACTAAGTCATGAATTTTTTTTTCTTTATATAAAGCGACAGTAATTTAAGCATACAACAGTCCTAATAAGACATAAAAAAAGAGAGAATAATATTTAAAATTATGAGCTTTGTACATGACAAAATTTGTCATTTAGTGTCACAGGTCATTTAAGCTTAGTTTGAAACTTCCATTACATTTAGATTATTCAAAAGGAAAACTCATAAATAAATGCAACATACATAATGCATTACTTATGAGATTTATGAAAGAGAATAAGCAAGAAAGGTACTTGTCAGCATTAGTCTTAAAATCCCCTGGGTATTCCATGCAATATGAAAACAGTAATATGCGTGACATTTAATAAAATCAAATTATCAGTAGTCACCAGCTAAGAGAACAGGTCGATCAAAACAAAATTAAGACAATTTAATCATGGTTATCTTTAGAGAAATAGTCTTTGGAAGATTATTACAACTGTGCTTACAGATATTAAAGAGTATGGAAATAACAATGTTATAATTAATGTGTCATCAATTTGGACTAAGACAAGAAATTTTATTCCTTTATAATTTCAGCAACATTCTAATGCAGAAAGTCACAGAAATTCAAACATGTGCAGGAGGATAGTGCATACATAGCAGGAAAGCCAATTTTAATGTATGAATATTGTGTACTTTAAATGGATCAGGCAGAATGCCCTGTTTATTTTCAAAGGTTTCAATAAACACAGGTAACCATAGTCTAATGGTGAGGAAGAGCATCATAGAATTCATGGAAATCAGCTCTAATCTACAGCTTCAACTCATGAAGATGGTGAAGCTTGGACCTCTATATTGGAATCTGGATCAATCATAGTTGTACTGAAGCTTGAATTGTAGCAGTAGACTCTCCACTTTTGTTCAGAAGAGGTTTGCAGGTTTCTGTGATGTGTGATGTTATATGGCCTTTTCCTGGCTCCCTCCTTGATGCATGCAGTATATAGTTTGCTGGGTAGAAAACAGATAGATTCCTTTCTTATTCACGCTCATTGCAGCTATGAATGCCAGCACACATCTGTGTATGATCTTTAAACTAGGGTTTTATGATCAATGGTCTTGCCATGTTGTGAGCAAAATAAGTTAGTACTTTACTCATAACAGCATTGCAATTTTCTTGTGCACATCCATCTGACATCACTCTTCTGAAACCTTGAATTATTGACAACATAGTCAAGTAGGCGTGCAAATTTCATTGGAAGTCAAACATGCTAGCATTTGCCATCACCAAAAACCGAATTGTACACTAAAATTATGTATGCTTAGCTTGTCTTATAATAGTGTGCAGATGCGTTGAAGGCAGGACACACTGTAGGTCCATGGTTATCACCTTTAGTGATCCATTGCTTGCCTGATTGAGAACACCATCACTTACCATTTCTTTTCTGGCAACATATTTTGTCAAGTCTGTATTGTGGTGTCTTCATGTAAAAGATTTCCAGCATCAGAACCAACAAGTTTGGAATATTGCATAATTTTGATCTGTAAATTCTTCCGTCAGAACTGTCTGGGGGCTGATTCAAGTGCCCTCTCTTTGCAGAAATCGTTGTAGATTCTCAAAACTTCACCTAAATATTGAAAATTAGGTTCAAGGAATGTCATATTTGAATCTTGCCTGCAATGTGGCAATGATACCTCAGGTAGGGACTGGAGGAAACGCCCATATCAAAGATGCCACTTTTCCGGCAATTTTAAAATTTCTTGCAGTCAGGCAATCCTAAAATAGCCAGTAAAATTAATCTAAAATGGAAAAATGTGCATATGAGAAAAAAATTATGAACTTGCTGTTAAACAGGTTGGTTTAGAAGAGTAACTTCTCCTGACAATTCCATTGAAGCATGTACATACAAAGTAGATTTAATAAACAATTGAAAATGCGAAAATGTGTGTGTGATGGAGTGAAAAAAAAAAACTCCACAAAATTTTCAGACGTCACTGGCATCTCTGATCCATCGCTGTTCCTTTGTCATCTATTCTTTTATCTACCTTTGCCTTGTATTTCTCCAAAGTGTAGTGTCACCTTTTGCTACACTTCCCATGATCTGTCTCCTGCATTGTTTCCTAATGCTGCATCTTCAGCTAGTGCACCTAGTTCTATTGGTGTGTATCCTTTCGATGTAACTTCATTTTGACCTTGAATCAAGGATTGCTTTTATTTGTCCTTTTATTTGGCTACTACATTGATGTTGATAGATTCTGATGATAATCAACTGCTGGAGAAGGCTCAAACTCAGAGAACTTGAGATTAGTTATAGTATTGCCAGTAGTCGAAATCTTCTGTCTTGGTGTAAATATTGATGATAATTATTCCAAAAACTTGTATTTGGACTAAAATGAACCAGGTCAACTTTAGCCAGAGGAACCAGTTCTAAAATAGAAACATAGCGTTTATATTCTTCATCAGAAATATCATTGTCATGTAAATTCTTTGCAGGCCATGTCAGTCATTTTAGAGTTTCTGCTAAACGGATTAGAGCGAATAAGTTTGATGTTTGATGCTGTAACTGTCCTTGCAGTATGGCCTGAAACTTTGACCAGTATATGGAGTAAATGAGAGGCTAATCGACTGAAAATGGAATGATGAAATTATTTATAAGGATGTATCGAGAGACACTACTGATGTTTCCAACAGAATTACAATGGAATCTGTTTAAAGTCAACTTCGTTTGAATTCAGCATCACCCTGCGGTCCCGATTTTTTTTTCTTCTTTGTTTAAATAACTGATTTTCTGATAAAGTCATTCAATTAGCTTGCAGACATTTTTGCTTAGAGTCAACATCTCTTGGTGGATAGGAAAAGGTGAGACTCATAAAAGCGGCGTACAAAAGGATGGATGGGCGGATAGAGCTCCTTGTTTGTAAATCCAGTACAGTCAATATCTTATTCTGTGTGTTCATAGCATTCCAAGGCCTAGCGTAGTTAGTGTGGACAGTAACAAAATGGAAACCACTATCATAAATAATGAAAGGGAGATCACCTGTTTTTTTTATAACATGAACTTGGACTTGTTTCCTGAAAATGGAAAAAGTCAACTTTGCTAAAAGTGAACACTTTTTTATGGTCCCAAGGTGTTGACTCTAAGAGGATTGCACTGCATTTCAGAACCAGTTTCTTTTTTTTTTTTTTTTTTTCTTTAAGTCATTGAAATTAAAACTATATGCTAAAATTATTTCTTATCGCATTTCAAACTCTTAGGACTTGTATGAAGGAACAAAACACCTTATTTTGATGAACATACAGACTGGTGTTATACATTGTTCTTCAGGGAAAAAAATGAGGAAAGGGAAGCATGTCATCAATTAAACTTAGTGAGGTCTTCAGGATAGCAGCTGAGAGATTGCCTTAACTGTTCTTTGCTCATGTCTGTAGAAATAAAGAGAAAAGTGTTTTTACAAGCCGAACTCCATGTTTATCCTTGCTTAAGTTGAGCGATACGTAACAAATATCACTATTTTCTAAGATCATATGAGTTCAAATTAAGTGATCAATGTGATAACTTAAAAAACTTTCTTTAACCAATGACAGCAACTTTATTATAATGACAGTCTTAAAACTACATAATTACTGAAATCATTTAATTATGAGTGAGTTAGTTGTCAAGGACAAGCAACTATGTTAAAGTTTTGACACCTGTTCTATCATGGCTTGTGTAAGTGTGCAACTGCCAAAAATCTGGACCGGTACTGAATATGAAACTACCTATACTTAATGTCTAACCATGCGAGTGCTTGATACTCGGTTAGGGTAACATCCAGTAGCTCAGTTTAACAGAGTATATGCCTTAAGAGAATGTTTGCTTGATATTATTGTAATAAAGAAAGACTTTAAAATTTTTAATACAAAACATTTTATTTGCATTGTATAAGAAATATTTTTTTTCTGAAATTTTTATAAATTCCTACCCTTTTAATGAAATTAAAGCCTTGAAACTCCCAGAATATGATGGCCTTACTCGAGCTTAGATACATGGTTGGAACAACAATACTTTCACTTCCTCTGCCATATGTGTTAAGAACATGCAGACTTTTAACCTATTTTTAAGGCCTACACACTTTCATAAACCAATCAGGGCCTTTAAAGCATAATTTCCAGTTTCACGGTCAGAGCCCAACACCGTGGATAATTATGATTGTGTCCAGAAAAGAGACATTTTTTCAATGAAAACATAAAATAAGTAGAGTCAGAAGATATATATCATGAACTAAGTTTGGGACAGAAATTATGGTCTGAAAGAATAAAATGATCCTAAGTGTGTCAAATATCTATAATTTTGGTTTCCTCAGTGATGCAGAGCTATTTGCAAGGTTGGAGAGTTATTTAATTTTGTTTGTGGGTTTAATTGCAGCACCATTTTCTCTCTAGATGGTCTAGCAAGGACAGGAGCAGCTCTCTGTAATGAGCTGAGAAATGCTGTATTTGCTAAAGTGGCCCATAACTCCATACGCAAAGTGGCCAAGAATGTTTTTCTCCATCTTCATTCCATGGATCTCAGCTTCCATCTATCCAGACAGACTGGGGCTCTCTCTAAGGCCATTGATCGTGGCACCAGGTCAGTATCATGAGTCACTTGCGTCTACGTTCATGTCTGATAAGACCAACCTATAAACTATCGTGGAAGGTGCCTGCAGCCCTCGCGTATTTATGGTGTAGTGCTATAATTCTCCTATAGAAAATGCACTAAGAACTCACTGCCTCAATATTTTTGTTTCTTAACCATTTCTTTGTCAGTATTTTGAATCACATTTTTTATTGAGTCAGAGCTTTTTTTTTTAAAATTAAATAATTTAGAAGACCATGTAGAACTGATACTCTACCCTTAAACAATGAAATCTTTGAGATTAGATTGACGCCTAGATCTAGGTTTAGTTGAGATCTAGAGCTTTATGGCTGCAACCAATTACAGAGGTAGATCTAGCCTACAAACATAATGTACGAAAAATGTAGACCGAAGCAATAAGTAACATGATTTTGCTAGGCCTAACCTTTCCGCCGAGGAGAGATTGAATGGGTAAACAGTCTATAATCAATCACAAAGGAAACAGTCAATGCACGCAAAATATAATAAGCAATAAAGCTGATTGTTTTACTTCTTAGCCCATCCATACAACCAGGGGGGGATAGGGGGGAAGATATTTGATCAGTTAGCAGTGGCAGTCAACTAGTCACAGTGGAGACAGCTATAGCCTACAGTACATAACATATTAAGCCTAGCTCTGGCCAGCACGCCTTCGCAATCTCACCTCCCTAGCCAAACACACACTCTCATAAATTCGTGCATTTTGTTGAACTTTTTGACGATGATGATTGTGGAGCGCTAGGTTGGCTTGAGAGAACGGGAGTTGTTCGGATTCTTCCAGCAGCTTGCAGTTTTTCTATTGCTTTAACTAGACATGGATTCAGCCAGCCTCCCAGGTTATGTAAAGACAACACGTGCTGTATTTTTTCTGTCAGTGGCGCATTGTCTAATGCTTACTAAAGTGTAAGTCAGAGAAAGGAAGCTTGTTTTTATTGGCTAAAAAATGAGAAAACAATAAAGATCAACTGGTTTGAAAATTGAGCTATGTGCAGAAGGGGTACAGACCCAACAAAAAGATCGACTTGAGTGAAAATGGGCGTAAATGGCATCGACTTAAATTGGTGTCTTCTGTAACCATAATAATGCAATTCAAAAGAAGTGTCAACAATATCGAATTAATTTTCGTGTTTCAGTCTAAAGCCAAGTATCGGGGTATATCCACTGAATGGCATTTTTTTTTTTTTTTAAATTTATTTTTTTTTAACACAGAAAGATCTGTATGTCAAATATATCGCACATGAAAACAACTCAAAGTGTCTTAAAAATCAATAGATTGCTCGGAATGTTAGACAAACCATTGAGAAGGTCAGAATTGTTTACAGCATCATGGGTTTATTATGTGTTGACAATCATTAATTCCTTTCGCATCCAAAATCTGTAGTGCTCAAGGGATTGGCAAGTAAAGCCTGCAGTTCCATAGGGCTAGAATGTACAAAGAGTAGTGAGTAGAACAAGGGAACTGGAAAAACAAAAATTTTGGCTGATTATTGCCCATGGGAAAAATTGTAATCATCTTGTTGATTTAAGTTCATACTGATAGCAAGTTGTGTGGACAACAGACCCCTCTACATTAGGGCAGTAGCATGCAGCGGTAAGATCAACAAGAGAGTCAAAGACTTGGTGCACTGTAAAATAGCTGAATTACAGCAAAGCATGACTAGGCACTCCAAGAACCTGACTACATGTATTGTTGTCAGCAAGACCAAAGTCAAACAATGTACCTCATGGGCATGGCAAACAAGCTTTGCATGTGTCACAGTGTTACAATAAGGATGTCTTCAGGATATATCTGACCAATCTTCAAGCATATCCATAGATCAGCCTTCTGCTAACCAGCTTAGCTTTCTGAGCTCACTCTGTGGCATCCCACAAAGTAAGAAGTGATACTTAAGACATGTCTTGTACAACATTCCATAAGAGCTTAGAAGTCTGAAGTGATGATCATGGATGGGCTAGTATGGACAAAGACTGCTCTCAAACTAGATCCCATCTGGATCTTGTGTGATCACTAGGCTAATGCTTATTTGTTTATTTTCAGCCAACATAGTTATTTCATTTAAAGGTCACTTCATGTATGTTGTAGGTCATGTTTTTTCTTCCATAGTATGCCTTATGTCAATTCTGTTTTCACTCTTCTGATTTACAATGCATTTTATTTTGAAACATAAGGAGCAAAAAGAATTCACAGATTATTTTTGTACTCTTAGATCACGGGAAAGATAGATCTGACACAGGCAATCGTAGGCATCTCTTTTACAGGCATATAGACTTCACAACCTAAAATGCAAAAATATGAACTAGTCTTTGTTTCCATGCAAGTATTCAAAAACTCACTAGAAAAGTTTTTGTCTTGAGCTGTTGATGTGTTGTTGTTTTTTTTTTTTCATAAATGTATTTTTCACCTGCCTGTATTCGATATTTGGGGCTGATTATTTATATCTCCATGCCATGTTTCTCTATATTAGATGTCACAACATGCTGTCTGTCTGTCTCCCCAGAGGAATCAACTTTGTTTTAAGTGCATTGGTCTTCAATGTGGCCCCCACAGTTCTTGAAGTGTGCTTGGTTAGTGCTGTGTTGGTAAGTGATGAAGGTAGTAGTGTTAATTGATTTTAAACTATATATTTTGGCTGTAGGTGAAAAAGTTAGTCTTGATCTTAAACCCTATATTGTGATAGTGAACATTAATGCCAGCCTTGATCCTAGACTATATTGTGACAGTAAGTGATAAGGTTAGTCTGATCTTAAACTTTATTGCAACAGTAAATGATAAGGTTAGTCTGATCCTAAATTATATTGCAACTGTAAGTGATAGGGTTAGTCTGAAGCTAAATTACATTGCAACAGTAAATGATAAGATTAGTCTGATGCTAAACTATATTGTGACAGTAAATGATACGGTTAGTCTGATGCTAAACTATATTGTGACAGTAAATGATTAGGTTAGTCTGGTCTTAAACTATATTGTGACAGTAAATGATAAGGTTAGTCTGATCTTAAACTATATTGTGACAGTAAATGATAAGGTTAGTCTGATCTTAAACTATATTGTGACATTAAATGATAAGGTTAGTCTGATGCTTGACTTTATTGTAACAGTAAATGATAAGGTTAGTCTGGTGCTAAATTACATTTTGACAGCTTTATTCTTGAATAAAAGATTCTATGTTGTGACATTTACCTTGAGTCAAGATGCTAAAATTTGCATTGCTAGTCATGATTCTAAAGTCTATATTGTGTCATAATGCTAAACTTTATATTGTGCATGATCTTAATCTTTACATTCAAAGTTATGATTCTTTTCTTCTAAATGGTGTCATGATGCTAAACTTTATATTGTGCAAAATCTTAATATTTACATTGAAAGACATTATTCTAAATTCTATATTTTCTCATGATGCTTAAATCTATAATTTTTTTATTATACTCAACTCTTCATTGCTGTGAAGTACTTCAAGAAACTGAAAGTTTCAAGCTGTATGTGAAATTATAATGTCTCAAGAAGTAAAAGAACTCTTTTGCAACGGCAGACAGCTTGTTAAAATTTAAAGTATTTAGAAGTCTTAGGGCATTGGCGAATGATCTAATAATAGAGAACTGTAACAGATGATGTGAGGTTTAATACCTAAGTTGTCTCTGTGAAGCAATGTTGAGAGGTGCATATTGTGCATGAGAGACCATGGTGATGGCGCATGGTCTAGTAATAGAGAACTTTAACAGGTGATGTGAGGTTGAGTACCTAATTTTTGTGAGGATTGATATAATTTGTAAAAATTTCAATTGCCATTCAATTCTAGACCCATTCATTTTCCTAGCAAAATAATCCCCCCTCCCTCTTTTTTGTCTTTTTAATCCTTAAAAGTTTTCCCCATTGTTTTTCCTTAGATTTAGATTAAAATTTTATATTTCACTAAAAATTGAAAACATGAGTTGAAATGACTTTACTATTAGCTTATATTTTCGTGATAGTCAAAGGTTTATCTATGAAATGTGTTCGTGTGACTCCATTATTTTATAGTAAGAGAGTCTGAGGATGGTGTAAGGATTCCTTTCCATCTTCTTTTTGCTTCAGATTTCAATCAGTTTTCACCAAATTGTTGCCTGGGTAGATAATCAGATGATTACTGTAAACTTTTTTTGAAGAAACAAAATTTTTGCTGATTTTATGGTAGTTAATTGAACTGCAAAAGAAAAGATCGGAAAAATCAGCAAGTCACTCACTTAATTTTTCTCAGCAGCAAAAGAAATATATCGAGGCATTTTTAAAATTACTGTGAAAATGTGATCCTAAGATTATAAAGCCAAGGAAACTAGCACAATCTTGCTGAAATGTAAATTCATGTGTGCTGATCTCAATCAGCACCAAAGCTTACATTGATATCAACAATAATACATTGCTTGGCTAAAGATGTTCCTCCCAGAATAAAGGATAAAAATTTGTATTGCTCCTATGGTTTTCATGTGTCACCTGCTAACACAGCCTCTACTGTCCCTCTGATCTTAATGTGTACCTTTTAACACAGAAACTATTGTCTTTAAGTTCTTTTTGTGCCACTTGTTAACACAGCCAGTATTGTTTCTGTTCTTTATATGCTGTTTCTTAATACAGTCAGTAATATCCCTATGTTCTTTATGTGCCACGTTAAGCTTTACAGTGCAGTTTTTGTCCATCTGTTCTCTACATCACCTGTCAACAGAGCCCCTATTTTCCTTCTGTCTTTATGTGCCACATGTTAAAAGAGCCTTTTTTGGCGGTCAGTTCTTTATGTGCCACAGGTTAAGAGATCACTTATTGGTCCTATGTTCTTTATGTACCACCTGCTATGGTAAAAATAAAAAATGAGTTCTTTTTGTGCCTTTTTCTAACCCATTTTAATTATTATTTATATTAAGGTGTGTTCTTTTTGTGTGACGTTCAAATATATGGCAGGCTATGTTTCTCTAGGAATAGACATGTTTAAGATATTTTGGTATTTGTGTTCCGCTTGATGATTTCAGAGCCTGTGATGTTTATTGAAAATATTATCTTTAAAATTTTTTATAACTATACCCCACCTCAAATTTTCTGAAGAAATCAATTATATTTTTGTGTAATCTGACTTTTTTCTGTTAGTATTACAAGTGTGGGGGGAAATTTGCTCTGACCACCTTGGGCTGTGTCACATCTTACGCCATCTTTACACTTGCTGTCACACAATGGAGGTAAAAGATGAAAAGAAAGTCTATGCTTTTTAAAGATATAACATTAGATTTCTTTAATCCACATACAGAGGATGGTCTGTCATTATTGAGTTGAGTTTACTAGAGTTCTAGGCTCTCTGCAATATATATATATATATTTTTTTTTTTCTTGACTAGAAAAAATATAGTAGAAATATGAACCAAAATTGATGTGGAGTTTCTTTGTTATAAATTTACTTTTAAGCACCCAGAAAATGACTCGCACAAGTTAAGTTCTGCTTGTTTGTACTCTGAATGTCTTGTTTTCTATATTTGAACACCAGAACTTTCTCATTTAAGTTTATTATAAACAGCAGATTGCAATGAGCTTTTGCTGAACCAGTGTTTTCAAAATGTTATTTCTTTCAGGTAAGAGGAAAAAAAATGATCCACTCACATGAACATAAATAAAATATGTGTTGGTGATTTCATGTCTTTGGAATTCGAACCTTAGAGATTCATCTCATCTCCTCCAACCAAGAGTGCAAAATTTATATGTTGTGTTTAAATTACAACCACAAAATAATTTTAACAATATAATGTTCCTATTATTCACTATCAGATGTTTCATTATTTAACCTAAAATCCTTTTCCATTTTTTTTTGGAATATCTAAAGGACCAGGTTTCGAGTGATGATGAATAAAGCTGATAATGAAGCAGGCAATGTTGCTATAGATTCTCTAATCAACTATGAAACTGTGAAGGTAAGAGCATTGAACAAGTTACACAATGTTTCCAGTAAAATAAGATCATACCTCAATTGTCTCCTCAAACATGGATTTCTCAAAATTATTGAAGCCAATTAAAAAAAAAAATTTGTTCCGCTCGTCATTTCCCGTGCTATAATTTTCCATCACTCACACTGATCAGCAAACAATCTTGCAGGGCAAAGTTTTACCCATCTCCACCTAACCTTGTATTTCTTGTGTTAGCCTTTGAGGATGATCTCCCTTTTGTCACATAGGCCAATCTTTTAGCACTGATTCATTAACCTCTTGTCATGTGGATCATTCTGTTAACCTGATTCCTTAACCTTTTGTCACATAGGCCAATCTATAAACCCTAATTCATTAGCCTTTATGCAGAGGTGTCAACGGTCCTGCAAAATCCAAGAAGCTACCAGATTTGTTATTGTATCCTTGGCACTCGGATTAATCAGCAAAATCCCGCATTTTTGCAGGGTATTTTTTCTCAACATTTAGACTGAACTAAAATATAATCGGTTATTTCCGTTTGTTTCGGGATTAGAGTGACCCAACAATATTATAAGGAATAAACAATAGTGAAAATATAATTCTTTGACAAGTACCATATTTTTCTGTCGAGTATCAACTTCTGGGAAATAATAAAACTAGGCGGTATACTATATTGATTTCCTTTATTTTTGTTTATTATTTACATTTTCAATTCCAATATTGAGATTTGTATTGTAGTTGAAACCATCCAAATTATCAGTGCCATTGAGTTGTTTTATATGTTTATTTTATCGTACATTTTATGAAACAAATCATTCTCTCCATTTTCACAGATTTTTCAGATCTCGCTGCTATTCCCACAGAAGATCATTCTGATTTCTTCATCTAATAATATTTAATGCGATTAGGCAGGTTCTTTTTGTCAAGATACATTATCTAAATCTTATCGATTATTAAGATCGATTGGGAATTCCTAAATAGAGCTAGTTCTTGTGTAAATATAGATCTACACATGAATCGGGCATGACTGTGACTATTATTATAGTAGGTGATTTGCATTCATTTTTTTTTTTTTGGGGGGGGGGGTCTCAGAAAAAAAGTAGGTGATTTACATTCCATAGCAAACAATTATGTCTAAATCTTAATGGTAATTGTTATTTTTCTTTTTACTCGACCAGGCAGGGCGTAGTGAGACTTTCTAGACCTAAGCGATATTTATCATTTTCAGCTCAAAAGTCCTTTGCTGTCATTATTAGAGCTTTAACACTTGCCTCCCCAAGTAAGTTCTATCAGAGTGGGTCCTCCAGCCCAAATAAATTTGGTGCTCTAAACCTAGAACCTTGTGACAGGATGAAAGCTAAATCTAGGTTCTCATCTTCACCTCTAATTGTCTCAAAAGTTTCTAAGAATGATGTCTCTTCGTTATTTTAGCAAGGGAGGCCATTCACTTTTACTACACTACCCAAATTTAGACAAATAAACAATGGCAAACCCCAATGCTCGAATGGGGATTCCCCGTTCGTGGGGAGAAATGCCTAGAACTAGACACACGGTGAATCCCTGTGCACGGGTAGAAAAGTGTTAAGTGATTTAACAATAATCTATGTGTTTTTTTTTTTTTCAAAAGATAGCTTTGTTGTACTTTGCCTCTGATTTTGATTCAAATTTCCTGATTTTGGCGATTTTTTTTTCTTGAAATATTCGGTATGTGAGATTTCAGAGTGACGCATTGATAGAACTTGAACGTGTTTACAGAGAAGTGGTCTTGAACCATACTAAAACATGGAGAGTTTCAAGTCTCTTATTTTCCTTTTTATAACCTTTGAAAATTTTATTATTTTGATGGTGCAATAGGTCTTACCCTTTTTGTTTTCGATCTTGTAGTATTTCAACAATGAGAGCCATGAAGCAGACAAGTATGACCAACACATGGAGAAGTTTGAGAAAGCTTCCCTAAAAACAACAGTCAGTCTGGCAATGTTGAACTGGGGTCAGAATGCTGTGTTCAGCGTGGGTATCACAGCTCTCATGATCATGGCCAGCCAAAACATCATAGCGGGTAGGTCCAGTGGTTCTCAGATCTCAAAGAGGCCAGTGGCATATGTCTCACAAGGGCAAGAAACACTATCTGTTTAGCCTAACATAGTCAGCTACCCCTGATATAACAAGTATGTGTCAGAGCCTTACACTGTCAGCTACCCCTGATATAACAAGTATGTGTCAGAGCCTTACACTGTCAGCTATCCCTGATGTAACAAGTATGTGTCAGAGCCTTACACTGTCAGCTATCCCTGATATAACAAGTATGTGTCAGAGCCTTACACTGTCAGCTATCCCTGATATAACAAGTATGTGTCAGAGCCTTACACTGTCAGCTACCCCTGATATAACAAGTATGTGTCAGAGCCTTACACTGTCAGCTACCCCTGATATAACAAGTATGTGTCAGAGCCTTACACTGTCAGCTATCCCTGATGTAACAATTATATGCCTGAGCCTTATACTGTCAGCTACCCCTGATATAAAAGTATTTATCAGAGCCTTACACAGTCAGTTATCTCTGATATAACAAGTATATGTCTTAGCCTTATACAGTCAGCAACCCTTGATATAATTATTATGCATCAGAGCCTTATACAGTCAGCTACCCCTGATATAAAAGTATGTATCAGAGCCTTACACAGTCAGCTATCCCTGATATAACAAGTATATGTCTGAGCCTTATACAGTCAACTACCCTGATATAAAAGTATGTATCGGAGCCTTGCACAGTCAGCTGCCCCTGATATAATTAGTATGTATCAGAGCCTTACACAGTCAGCTATCCCTGATATAATTAGTATGTGTCTGAGCCTTACAGTCAGCTAGTATTGATAAAACAAGTGTGTGTGTCAGAGCCTTACCCCAGTAAAAACATTGCTTACTATTCTTCTTCATGTCTAAGTTGGAGCAAACATATTCTCTATTTTTTTATAAATCTAGCCTAGAGTAAGCTTGTTGTTGTATAATAGGGAGTCCTATGTGTTTGTGGAGGAAAAAAATTTTGATATTTTATAAATATTTTTTTTATCTGCATAGGCTCAATGACTGTTGGAGACTTGGTTATGGTGAATGGCTTACTGTTTCAGCTGTCTTTGCCCCTCAACTTTCTAGGCTCTGTGTACAGAGAAATCCGACAGTCTCTGATTGACATGCAAACCATGTTCAGCCTCCTCCATCTTGACACCAGCATCAAGGTATGCCTAATTGCAGAACTGCTCTTCATAACAATTTAATTGGAATCATTCTGATTTTTTATGCAAATTTGATCCGTTCCAATCTTCCCAATATTTAGGAAATATTCCGATTTTTTTCCAAACTAAGTTTTCACTTCTGCAATTAAAAACATTTTCAGTTTTTTTTTTGTTTTTGTTTTTAAATTAGACTTCCAAGATCGACACGCAGCCTGCACAAAAGCATAAATACGGACGATATCGATATTGTTTTTTTTATTATAGATTATGAAATGAGGTATCGACAATGATTTTAATATTTTAGTTGTAACCATCTCGAATATTGATTCTGCCGAGTTGTTTACTTTATCCTTTTTCGTCTGCTCCACCTTCTCTCTATCTTCACATCCAGACTTCTTTGTTATTTCTAACGAAGGCTTCTAAGAGTAATTTCTACTACAGGGCAGTGCTTTTGTCATCTATATCTTGTTAGTTTTTAAGATCGATTGAGAAATCCTAAATAGAACTAGAGTAAATCAAGATGAAATGACATGAGACTCAGTAATCTGTGAAAAGTAAAATCTGGATCTGGAAATGGGCCTAAGAAGTTTTATCCGTATGTAAATTTTACAATCTTCACAAGATCTATGATTTTGATCATTTCATCTAATGTAGAATTTATATCTAGTTACATGCTACATCATGCTTTAGTCTCAACCTCACATCATAACTTTTGCACTTAAATTGACCTGTTTCTCAATGAAGTGATTGAACAATGCAGTGGATTTGGCTCTTTAGATTATTTATAAAATGAAATATTACAACTTTCCATCAAATTGACAATGTGCGTATGAAATATCTGGTTACGTTTTCAACAGCAGGATCCAGCAAAATTCATAAGATTTATAATTTTCCGAGTCTAGTATGAGAAAGGCCACATTAATTTTTTAAGCCTTTCAGTAAGGAGTACATTTACTCCTTTTCATATAAAAATAAGCCTTTTGAAGTCATGTACACTTTCCACAGGAGCTAGGTTGGCAGCTCTGCTCTTTTTTAATTCATCAAATGCTGCATAATGCCAATGCCATCCAATTTATTAAGTCACTTAAAAGTATTGTAAGGCATAGAGTACTTGATTTAAACTGAAACAGGTATGGAAAATAGATCTTAATATTATGTAGAATTTTTCACCATTGAAAAATTACAAGCTAAGAAAACAAGTTTTTATCAGATTTCAGAACTAAACCGATGAATGAATATTCATCAAAGACCGCACTATATGTGTTTTGTAAAGGATGCTGTAGAAAGCAAAAATAAAGCGATTCGTTCAGATTTTTTGGCAGAATCATTCAGATTTTCTTTCCCTGGAGAGTGGCAGGTCTGTAATTCTATGGGGATATGAGAGATCAAACTCAAAGTAGTCTCTACCAGTACCATCAACTTTAAGTATATATGACCCATTGCCAAATACAGGTAGCTTAGATCTATCATGATTTTACGCCCATATGGCATGCCTTTATCTTAAAAGTTATAAACATTTCTATATAACTCAAAGAAGCAAAGTAGTATAGACCTTTGTTGCAGATATCATATACTTTTTTATATAAGTACTTCAGTATTTACAGAGTTATTGCCCTAGATTGATTACGCAATATTTAAACAGAGTTATTGATATTTTACTTTTAAAATAATCATATTTTGGATACACTTAAAGGGAAAAAAGTTACAATAATCTTTTTATTTAGGATAAAAGCTTAAATAAGATGTTTATTCTTCATTCTAGCCAGAAATTGCCCTTGATACGTAAAATAACACGAAAAAAAACCATCTTTTTCAAGCGCTCATAGTCAAAACATTCTTAATTGAACAAATATTTTTTTTTAAAGGATTATGTAAGAGTATATTATGAAAAATATCAGACCTCGTACTATTTGGATGTACTCCACAGACTCGTAAATTTATCATTATGTACTACATGTAATGTTTCTTTAGTCTAAAATTGCCTATCCATCAGGGTTATTGTTTGGGAATGTGTTCAAAATTATTTGTATCCTTCTTTTCATTATACTGTACCATTATAAAAAAAACTACATGAACACGAAAAATATATTTTAAAAAAAAACAAACAAAATGTAAAGAAGTCACGCCACTCTCTGCTAATAAGTTCAACTACTCAAGAATGAGACTTGTGAATGAATTTAAAAAATTAATGTAAGAGGTTCTATTTTCTTGTCAATATCTTTTTTAAGTTTTAATTTTCATGAACAATTGTCAGGTCAAAAACGAAGAAAGGAAAGAACTGATAAACAAACAATGAACTGCAACTCTTTAACAAATTCCATAACACTGATCATGTCAAAGATTAAAAAAAATAAAGTACTATGCAAAGAAAGTTTATTGAAATTATGCTGCATCATGAAAATCAAAATAAATTATTGGTATACTTTATTGTAGACAGTATTGCTCTTTTATCTAAAAACAAGCATTTTGCACACATTAGTACTTTCCAAGCAGTGGACATATAATTCATATAATTCAAACAGGAGGAGATGTATGTCATACAGAAATAAAAAGCTAGAAATCATAATGATAATCATTTCTACCAATTTGATATTTCCTCTTCATTTAAAAAAGTTGCAAAGAATGGGCCTTTTTGTAAACATATACATTTGCTAGGATTATAGCATGAAAATTTACAACTCCTATTTAAAATATGATTTTATGAAGTACACATTTATTTAAATCAAATGAGATTGAACTATGCACACACCAAACTGGTCACTTTATTTTTTTCATACAATCCACCAAGAATAAAATTTCAATCATGACATAAAGATGCATCTCAGCAATTTGCATTGAGAAATGTTCTTGATAAGTTGTGTTTAAATTGGGCTTTTCATTGACACCTAAACATGTAATATATCTTGCATCCCGGATGAAATGAGAAGCCTTGTAGCAACTACTATTTGATGATAAGTCAATTTTAAAAACTTCAAATCATATGCTTTAAAAGTCAAAAGTGTTAACAGAACTGAAAAAGAATTTTTCTTCAGGTATCAGGAAACCGCCATAAATTTGAATCATATACTATGCATTTCTGTAAACAATATCAACAAACATATTTTGTAGATTCAACTAAAGAAAAATCGACCAAATAAAATTAAAATTTCAGCTTCACAACTACAATGTAAATGATTTGTAATATTCAAGCTGAATATTTTCAGCTTCAGGCACACTTTAGTAGAGTCATTGACTTTTTCAATTTGTATCTCATAGTCATACTGCTTTTTATATTTTGCTCCTCCTCCTGCTCCTGCTTTAAGTTGCCCCAACAATTCTATACCAGTAATTACTGCTTCAAGCAATAGGCTGCCCATTTTCAGCATCTGTCTTTCATGAAAAACTGTTCACTGAAAAAGAAAAAAAAAAAAGAGACTATTGAAAGGTACCATTCTAAGTGGCTTAAATCGTATTCTGAAGACAAATCTAAAATCATGCAATGGCAATTCTAGAAACAAAAATCAGGATTAGATTCTTTTTAGCCTCTTGACCAATAACACTTGAGTAGAATCTGAAACAACAACAACAAAAAAGGAGGAGTCAAGTCTACATAATCTCTCCTCCAAGTGATGTTTTTTTGTTTGTTTTTTTTATAAAAAAAAGAAATGGAAAATTGTGTGCATAAAGGGATTTTATAGTAATTAAATTGACCTTACTGTGGTGCTCTTACTATAGTGGAGTAGAGCTGTTTTGATTGTGAAACTTATAAAATGGATAACTTTCATACATGATGCTAACAAATACCAGTAATAACTGCTACACTTAACAAGAATAGATGGAAGTGAAAAAATCCTTGACCTCTTGATTACTTGTGCTAAAGACAAAAAAATTTTGTTTGTCAAAAGGGTCAATGTAATAGTCTTCATAATATCTAGACAAAAAATAATGCTGAATGATTATTGAAAAGGAAAATTTGAATAAAATTCTTACCAGCACTGGTAACCGCTTTAAAGGGTTTGTATTATTGTCTGCTGCATTATTGATGTCATCTGCCTTCTAGATAATAAAAAATAAAAAAAAAATGTTCAAATAATCCTCCTACTTTGGTAAAAGTTGTCCTGAGTGATAAACCATTATTATTAAACATATTGTCCAATTAAGAGGTAGCTGCATAGATTTCATCTTGTGAAACAGTGTGAATGGTTTAATGTTAACAACAAACAGTATCTGGTGTGTGGATTTTTATTAAATTTGTAAAAAGCATTTCATTCTATTCATAGAAATCAAAACTAGACTGTGAAATAAGAATTACAACTGGACCATTACTCCCAAACATTTTTATTTCCTTACAAAAACTTAAGGAAATATCTCCCAATACCGGTACTTAAAATATTACAAATCTCTCACTGTTTAATTCCTACAACTAATATAATAAACTTTAAGAAATAGTATTTGAAAATAATAACTTCATTTCCAGAAATAGGAACTTGCACTACTTTCAGGAATGGTGGCTATCTGACATGATGAAAACAGTGCTCTATAGATTAAATCCTTTGAAAGTTTGCACCTAGATCTAGATCTAGATTGTTGAAAACCTTCTTTAAGTTATCAATATTTAAACATTAAAATTAAGTTGCTGTTTTGGCACACTTTATAAAAATGAAGCAGGAGAGAAAATATAATAATTTATTTACTATTCTTGGAATTGCTTCACTTACACAAAAAGACAAGCACATTTTCCTGCCGGACCTTGAATGAGTTAAAAACTTCTTTCCTGTCATAAACTGATACAATTTTCTCATGTATGAATTTCGCATTATGATCTAGATCTAGATATTTATAATTTTCATTTTGCTTAATTTAGCCAAATCAGTTTCAAAGAAAACAATGTCCTGTAGCAATCCTGGGAAAGTTTGTCAGCATATTCTCTTTAAACCTTTGACTACTGTAACATATGTAGAAATAAAACCCACATAATATCATTCATAGAACTTTTCAAAAGAAAACAAAATGAAAAATGCAGGTTTCCTGCACTTCTCCAAAAACTAGATCTAGATCTAGATCTATCAAACTCACACAAATTGACAAAGAAGTTATTCCTGTTCCATTTTGTAAAAGTATCTCACAGCTCTAATAAATGCACAAACATGTTGGCTCTAAAACTAAATATAAATTTCAAAAGATTAGGAGAACTGCTCTAGCTTTATTGTCTACACTTCTTAAAAAAGCCATGACTTTTCTTTAAATCTGAACCTTTTCATAACTTTTCCGAAAAATGTGGTTAGACATGAAAACAATCTTGTCAAATCGTGTTAAGTGAGAGAAGATCCTAATATTTCTGAGAACAATAAGAAAAACCGAAAATTTATATTAATACTTTCCAAGTTACAAAGAATACAACTATGTAGAACTTGATGGATGCCTTTTCTTGAGATTACTTATCTAGACCTACATTTTCCAAGTAACTTACACAAAAATGACGAGTGAGACGTCATGACAGTATAGTCAATTCCTTGACTCTTTTGTAAGTTATCCAAAAACAAGTTATATGTTATGAAAAGAGAAAAGGTCATAACGAAATAAAAAAAACTATCGTTAAACAGAACTCACCTGTGAAGATAGATTTGAGAGACTTTGAATGCGATGTTATGCAGGGTAGATCTACCGGTCGCACTAACTCTCAAGAGCCGTTCTTAGTTTGACGCGAAAAATGCGAAAGGTCATCGTGTCTCGCGAGATCTTTTTTCGAAAGAAATATCAGACAAGGTGAACGGATGTTCAAAACAACTTTCCTCTTTTTTAAACAACTTTGAAATCTTAAAATTAGGAAATATCCAGAGAATTTATAATTAAAAAAGGAGGTTGTGAATATTTTGTCCTCTTTGTTTTTTTCGCATAACTTTCGTCACGGTTTTTGTCTCGAAAATGCACTTTGGCGATAATAAGACTAGACTCAACCACCGACCACTTATTTTTTGGGGCTTTAAGATTATTTTTCAACCCAACTGAACTCCTCGCTATGGTTTAAAAAAAAAAAAAGAGCTATTTTCTTAGACATGTATTAGATTTTGGTAGATTCAAACACCTAGGTGTATTTGACGGAAAAATCATATGTTAAGTTCGGAATTTTTAAAACACCTGAAGACATAATCAAAGATTTTTTTCAGTAAAAAAGCATTGGAACCCATGGCTACACTCAGGACAGAAAAGTAACCTTTGAAGCCTTCTTAAAATGAATTTAGAGTGCAGTTTACTGTAAGGTTTATTTCATGATAGATTTTCACGGTCGATTTTAGTATCGATTTCATAGTTTGGAAGTCTGTAAAATAAAAACCAATTGATGAATCAAAATAAAATTTTGCATGTCTGTTGATTATTTACATTTTAATAAATGTGCCAAATTATAGATAGAACCGTAGTTTAGACACAACGTTATGGCTCAAGTACTGCAGTGACATATACAGATATGCCTTATTCGGCAATGGGTCATATATATACATAGACACACAGAGACAGATATATATATATATATAGATCCAGTCTTGTAGGGAGGTGACAATAACTTTGGTTCTTTATGTTGTGTATGTAAGTGTCATTTCTCTATGTTTTTAAAAAATATAAACAGCTGTATTGATTTAAAGAAAAAAAGAATAAAAAAAATTAGTTAACTTTTCAAGAGGATCTGTTTTACTGTATTGTATAAAAACATCAAAACAATGTGTAATATGTATATGATCAGTTGCCAAAAGCTGTGACACCAAAATGACCAACTAGGCTGATTTTAAGATTTCACCTAAACATGGAATTTTTTTGTTCGAAGAGTGTGGGAATATGTGATGGATCATATCTTAAAAGTTATGGGACAAGAACTCTCATGGTTTTTTGAGATATTGATAAATATGTAATGGGGTCACAAGTTTAACGTACATCAAAAGGACAGGTTTAAACTTGATGCAACTATATTTAATCACTTTCCACAAGTGGTTGAAAGGTCCAAAGGGAAACACAATGAACACAACATATCATGGGTAAAAAACAACTATAATTTGGATCAAATGACATTCATAACGTTTCCACTTTATTTTTTACAATTTATGTTATATATCAACAGACAAATCGAGATAGTCCTAGAAATGTGTATTCTACAAGTCTACAAGATTTGAAGTATAAATTATTCGCTTGAAAGGAGAAAAAAGAACTTTGAATAATTTTTGTAACGTAGATCACTGTTGACACAAAATTTAAAAAAACTTCATTTTTTTTTTCTTCAGACCCATATGATGTTTAAATATTCTGCACAGTTAAAATTAGTTAAAAAGCTATACCTAAGTAAACATATTAGGCCATAGGAAAATAACAGAACATCAAAAATGGAAAAAAATGGTGCATTCTGTCATCCATATAGATTGTGACTAATCATGTCGTAAATCACTAAATTAGGCCATTTCATATTAACATCACAACAATTTAAGTTCTGAAAATATATAGAAATGGTCTAAAATATTTAAATACTTGACATTTGTAATTGTTTATACTTGATTAAAGAAACTTTTAGCTCATAATCGTCATTAAGAAGGGCAAAAATTTTCCTGATAATTTTGAAACATACTGATACATTATTAGTGATGATAAAAAACTTAACGAGTCATTCTATTCAGCAAACGTTAAGTAATATTAAAGCATCTGGAAAAAAAAAACTTGCGTTAGAAAACTGAAGGAATATAAGGAAAAGTAGAACATTAAATGTGTTTAGGAAGAATTGCTCATCTCAATATAGTATAAATGAACATATAAATGAAGATTTATGTTCCTGATGATCAAATATCCATTACAAACTGCATTGCCTCTGTGGTTGCTCAGTTGCAACCATCCCTCTTTAGGGCTGTCCCCAATCATCAAAAATTTGCTTCTGCCCGCAAGGTGTGTCTCTTTGAGTTGGAGGCGTTTCAGAAGGTCAGAAAAACATTGCAGTTAAAAGAGCACATTGAGATTGATATTATTAGTAACCTGAGTGAAAATGTTCACAATTTAGCTTTATGCTATAGAAAACTTAAAACTATTAGTTCTATAAGATTTAAAATTGTCTAAAATGAAACTTTTTGTCTACGAGTAACTATAAGTATAAAGTTGCAAAAATAATGTTGATTAAGTCAACAAAAATTCCTGGAAATCACTGAGAAAGAAATTAAGTGCTTATCAAATCAAGCTAACATCTTCAATTGTTTAACTTCATAGGGTCAAACTGGTGTATGTAATTTAGAATTAATGATCATCTAGACCTATGTAAGTACTCCAATGCTTATCAAAATACAAATCAAAGAAGGTTATATGTTTCTAGGTAGATATCAAGGGTTTCTGGTGGTAAGTTGGAAAGAAGCTAAATAAAGCACTCAGGATTGGTGTCAAGTGATGTATGATATAGGTTTGTACACAAATAAAGCACAATTTGTGTAAACCTTTCATCACTTGCGTGAAAAGCTCTTTACTACAATAATGAATTGGGGTCACGTGATGTATGTTATATTGATCTAAGTTAAGTCTGTTGGTAAACTGAACACAATTTGTGTGTTAACCTTTCATCACATGCATAAAAAAAGCTATTTCCTGTAAAAGTTCTTTATGCATTAAAAAGATAAGCTCAAGTTAGATCTAGATATAAAAGCAACAGATATGTACGTCATTTGATACGAAAATAAGTTGGGTCATAATTAGGTCTAAATTCTGTCTTTGTCCAATTTTTTTAATCTATACTTAAATATTTCTGATACCAGATCAAAGAACTTCACCATCTGTGTCCCACAATCTTAGTTTTGATTAATTGACATGTGAATTAAACACAAAGGAGCAAAAAAAGGGATGATTTATCATAATGTACATCAGCATTACAGCACACCGAAAGGTAGATCACATAGAAAAATAATTTGACACTATTAACAAAGTTGTTATTTACATTAAGTTAAACTTACATTAATGCGAAAATTTTCATTTTCTTACTCTCTACTCAGGCTCTTTTAAAAAATGAACGTGTCCGTAGATGATTCAGAGACTATAATACACCTCTTTGTAAGATACATCATTTTTTTATCTGAAAGAGGGTAGATTTAGGTTGAAGACTCGTAGATAATAGGAACAGGCTTTTGCCTCAATATTTTTCTTTAAATGTATCAAATAAACTTTTGCGATTTTAATTTATAACTAAGATAGTGACCTGATGTTAATATGATCAGGCAGGCTTGGTGAAAACCACCTAAGATTTTGATACGAAGAATGACATACACTACACAGTTTTTCTTTTATAGATTTTCAATTAATGTGATTTTCTCACACTGGTTTTAATGGTCTCAGTGTTAAATAAAAGTATTTAAAGAGATAAAATATTAAAAATATAAAGACATAATTTTTACTTTAGAAATAAAGGCTCGAAATTGACCTCTCTAACCAATGTCCCTGACAAGGACCTAGTTTTTTCTTAAAACTACTAGTTTTCAGTTCTATTTCTCAACAACCAGGCAGAACTTTGTCTAACCTTTGTAGTTCATGCCATTCTTTGAAATTCTCTACATTTTTAGACCAACTTTAATGGTGTCAGTTGGCTAGAAACGGAAATAAATGACATTTAAACACACACCATAGAAGTGCACACCTTTTGGCAACTGACCATATAATACTATAACCCATTGGGGTTAGATAATAGGTTTAGTTGTTTGCTATTGATCAATTTATATGAAATGACTTATCAATCAGCCAACTGATCTGTTTATATGAATACATGTACAGTTTATTAGTCCGTCAACTGATATATATCTGAGAATAGAGTTTTTTAGCCGTCAAATGATTTGTCTTTATGAATACAGTTTACTAGTCTGACAACTGATCTATCTCTGTGAATACAGCCCAGGTTCTCGCACATTTCATCAACCCGGAATCACATTTTATCTGTTCATGTCTGCAGAGTAAACTGAATGCTCCAGCTCTGCAAGTTTCGCCTAGTGAATCTACAGTCACATTTCAAGATGTTTACTTTGAATATGTTAGAAACAACCCAATTCTGAATGGGATCAACTTAACAGTTCCCACGGGCAAGAAAATTGCCATTGTTGGAGGCAGTGGCTCAGGGTAAGACATCATAGTGGTGCAGGCAGTCCTCAAAATCTCTTTGTGTTAAAAAATCAATGGTAATGACCAGGTTTTAAAAAAGCATGGTAGATTTAATTCCGTTTCTGTTGCACTCATTTTAGAAATCAGAGATTCAAAGTTTTATCATAAAAAAGAAAAGAAAAGAAAAGTTATAACAATGAAAACAAAATCAAATCTCTTGGTCTTTTTCTGTTTCCAGTATGATGTTAAAACATGTGATGTAAATTCCTAGAAACTCTCCTACTCTGAGTTTCATTGACAATACTATTAGAAAGATGGACATGTATAGACTTAAAAAAAAAAAAAAAAAAGCTGTTCTTCTAGTTCTACCTCCCCCTCTCCCCTAATCATGTTACTCATCTGGCCCCATACTCTCTTTTCATCATAAGACCCTCTTGTCTTTCCCTTGCTATTTCCTCTTTCTTTCCGATTCCCCCCCCCTCTGTATCCTCAGATGCTATCCTTGACTCTCACCTATTCTATATACTATCCTTTCCCAAATGTTTTTATCTTTCTTCTACTCCTCCCTACTTATTAAGCATTCTTTTAGATCTAAATACAGATTTAAAATTCTTGGACTTATCTGCTTTTTGTAACACTGTTTTTTTCTTTCTCTCTAATGAAGAAAATCAACGATCATTCGGCTGCTTTACCGGTTCTACGATCCCCAGGATGGGAAAGTATTGATCAATGGTCAAGATGTCTCTGAGGTGGACTTAGACAGCCTACGAAAAACCATTGGTGTTGTGCCACAGGTAACCTGTCTGCTCAAGTCAGTAGCTTAAGACAGTTGAGATCAGTTTGTACCACTTCAATGGAGACCATTTCAGTTGAAACAGCTTATATTGATTTTTCTCAAGTTCAGTTTTTTTCATGGGTCACAACCTCTTGTTATAAAATTTATATAAGCTCTTGCACCTAGCTCAGTTTTCAGATAAGTTGATCTATTTTGGGTTGGTGGAAAATGTTATTGTTTTCACTTCTTTTAGACAAAAAAAAGAAGGAGCTTTCTCTCCTCTGACTCATCAGTTAGTAAGCGCTAGACTGTGTGCTGGTGAGTTGTCAAATGCTGACAGGAGAAAAACAATATGTATTGTCTTTGCTTAACTCAGGAGACTGAATAAATCTATGTCTAGGCCCAACAAAGCTGGTGGAACAACTCCCCTTCTTTCCTTCCTGTATAGTAGACCTAACTTGCTCAACAATGGTCAAAATTTGCAGCAAAGCCAAAGGACCTGTGTCTGTGTTCAAGTATGTGTGTCTGTGTGAAAACATGGGGGGAAGGGTTAAAACAGTTGAGATAAGTTTGTATTACTGTGCACTTTGGTCATGTCACTTGTTCCAGACTGTGCTATTCAGTGTGTACCATTTTGTAGTCTGTAAAAGTCTGTAGCTGAAGACAGTTGAGATCAGGTTGTATCACTGTGTAGTCCATTAAAGTCAGAAGCTTAACCCTCATCCTACTAACGCGGCTACCCACAGATAGGGCCGAAAACTGTATCGTTGCCACGGCCAGCTAGCTTCCGGACTGGGCAAGTGACAGAGAGGATTACCTGTGTTTTTACTATGCGTATTGTAGTTCACAACAAAGCGTCTAGATAGACTTTTGTTGCCAAAACAGAGTTACATTTATTTTTTCAAACGTGACAACTTTATTTAAATATGTTTCATATTTCCAAGAGTTTGAGAAAGGACGAATTACAGACATAGGCTTGGAGAGAAATAACTTTTCAAAGAGAGGTTCATTGGACACCATAGTTTTAGTTTACAATAATTAACAATTCCTTTGATGAAAGCCTGGATTTGCACTGAAAGTAAACACATACGTTATTAATTTAGTGCGTGTGTGTGTAAGAGGGAGGATGGTGGCGGGGATGAAAAATAAGCTGGAAAAGATTATAATTCATTTAGAACCAGCGAACCTTTGACACAGCGTAGAATTTCGCCCTAAAAGCTGCATTTTAGTTCTGAACAATGGGGGGATAGGCCCGAAAGCTAGTTTGAACTTAGGCGACTCAAGCTTTGTTACAGCGGACTGGGCTCAGGTAACGTCATCAATCACTGTCAGGATCAGGCCCGCCCATGACCGCAGATAATCGCTGTCTGCACAAGCCAGTGAGTGCACAGATCTGCTGAATTTTATGTAATAAATTAGAAAATTCCTCTTTTTTAACTTCAGAACTACTCATAGTACAGAGATCGTTCAACTTTCAACAGTTTCTTCTAAATCTAATTTGAAACGTGGTATTACTTTGATATTTCTATCATCATATTTGTGAGTGGGGTTACTGCATTTTCATAGTCCATGTTTTTATCTAAAATTTTACCTGCAATTCGCTCCTATTAGATGTAATTACTAATTAATTAAAAAGTACACGCTAGATGATCACTTTTCAATACTTATCTGAAAGAACGGAAACCCTAGATTAAAATTAAGTTTTGTTGTGTTAGATGGGGTCAGAGTGCGTCTATGCTCTTTTTCATCATTGTATTTTTTCCCATTCAGATCTAGATAATTATCCTGAGTTGAGTCAATCAAAATCATGGAACATTCTACTGATTATAATTGAATCCCACACGCGTCGTGTAAACAATTTGTGCAGAATTTGAGGCAGACTCCGTGCTATAACACCTAAACAGAAAAAAGAATGTTTACTCAGATCTTATAGAAACAATCATCAAACACACAAAAACCCTTACAATCAATTCCTCATAGATAAAGCACATACAATACAGATAATTTTTAACGATCTCAATAGCGCATTCAGGACAGTTCACAAATTTATATCCCACACAGCACCTATAGATGACAGCTCTTTACCAGATATTCAAACAGCAATAGACAATTACACAACAACTTACAGGAGAATCTCGAGCTAGATCTAGGTTTGTGGTTGATTTTTCTATACTAATTATTTCTTTATTTGCAGTCACTTGCATCTTAAAATCTTTAGATCTAGCTTCGTCTGCCTCAGCCTCTAACGTTGTTTGACTGCTTTCTTTATTTCTATATTCATTTATGTCATTCAGTCAAATGTGCATCTTTCTAAGATCCGTTAGAGGCTAGTTTGTTTATGTTCTAAATGGACTTGATCGTTCGTAGCGATTCCACTTCTTAGTCTGTTCAAGCCCGCATAAAAGTCATTGTCCCGGGAGCATCTATTTTTTGTAGATGCGGATAGCTCAGTGGTTAAGTGCCTGATCTTAGTCGCAAGCAGGTGCCGCATCGAGGTGCAGGTTCGATCCCTGTTCATTCCATCTGTTCTAATGTTTTCACGTCCTTCTTTTTATTTGACAGTCTCAAGCTAAATCTAGATTTGTGGTAGATATTTCTATACTAATTATTTTTTTATTTGCAGTCACTTACATCTTTAGATCCTTAGATCTAGCTTCGTCTGTCTCAGCCTCTAACGTTCCTTGACTGCTTTCTTTATTTCTATATATAGCTGAGTAATATAAAGCTCGCTCAAGACAGAGACATGTACAAAAAATCCGTCTCCTGCAAAAAGTATTCCATCTAACATAAAAAAAAAACTTCGTGAGTAGTTTATTCAAACCTGATAAATTCTATATGTGAAATTTTAAAAAAATTCCGTGTTGCGTTTAGTTGTTACGACCTTCTAAATATCACTCTATTGTTTTCTAATATACTACAATAAATGTACTTTTTATGGCCATGTAACAAAAAAAAAGTATTTGAGCTAGAGTTCTTGCTTGTGTCTATAGCCTGTTTTATTTATTTTTCAATACAAACTTTAAAATAAAACATGATTATCATTATTGTGGTTAGAAATTACAGTAAAATATAGGAAAAAAACATAAAGTTCTGTGCAGGCACAGAGCCGCCCGAGTCTACCTGAGTTGACAACTAGGTCACGGGGTCAGGTCTGTGTGGGCCTCGGCAACTAAAGTAGCGCTTATGTGACGCTGTGCTGAGTCTAGTTCGGTTTTCCATCTAAGCTAAAGCCACAAAAGTCAGTGCGTGGTCCTTTTGTTCAAAGAAACTACACGTATGTAACTATACAGATAGATGTACAACTAAATAAGGGTACGATGTAGTTCTATCATAACTAAGCACAGAGAGTGGGGTGGGGTGGTAGGTGAGACAATATAGGAGGAAGGAGACAATCAGACCAAGCAGCAAGGTCCGCACTCAATGCTTATCAGGTGCTCCCATAATCATTGCCTCTTACTACTTGTGAGACATCAAGTAAAAAACTAGCTCAACAATCTGTTTGCCAGCCTATACTTTCCTGCCATTAGACACATAGTGACAGCTGACAGAATATCAAACTCACCAACAACAAAGGCAAAGGCTTTATTCCCTTCACACACACCACACTCTCAACTCATGCCTTTCTTGACACCTCAGTAAACTCCTCCCTTTCTTACTCGGCTTTACAGTGACAAGAGGCTGTGGTGTGATTGACCGGTAACAAGATTCGTTTGGTCTAATGCTATTAGAAAAATTGGTCAATCACGCGTTACATTATAAATAACACCACTACTAACTGCAATCCACATGATTTGAGGTAATCTGAGGGGAGGGTGCAGTGGTCATGCCAAGTTTATTGCCAGGACTCTGTATTGGGGACGGGGTGGGGGCAAGTAAGGGGGAAGGGAAGGGCCATGTGCTAAAGTCACCGCTGTCTAGTTCTTTTATTTGCTCTTCGGCCTTTATAACAACCACATGCGGAGGAAGCCGGTTTCCCATGTATCAGTAACATCAACTACCCATCTCGTAACATGGTTCCAACAGATGTGCCTAAATTGCAATTAGGTCTTCACACCTCAGGGGCTCTTGATCGCCTCCCAGTAGTTCAAACAGGGAGAAATTGTCACCTTTTCAATCGTTGATGTTCTTAGAAAAGATATAAAGTCTACAGAGTATATGAGATGGGGTGTTTAGAAGATGATGACGTTTCAAACAGGTCCGCCAGTCAACCATTAATAATAATGGCACCTCAGCCCATATATTTAATGGCACAGCAGGGTCCAGGTTATCGCCAGGGCAAAGCTTAAATATAATGGGTGCTCAGGACTAGAGTTAAGACGGTTGAAATCAATATATACCGCTGTGTATTTAGTCTGGTCAAATCAGAATCTTAAAAGAAGGTTGAACAGTTTCTGTCACTGTACACTCTTTCAAATTAGAAGCATATGACAGTCTAGATCATTTCATACTACTATATATTATGGTCAAGTCAGTAGAGTAGGACATTTGAGACCAAATTGTGCCCTTTTCCAGTCCGATCTAATCAGAATCTAAAGACATTTGAGATCAGTTTGTATCACTTTGTAGTCTGGTCAATTGAGATGCGTTTCTTCTTGTCATTTCGCTCTCATTCAACGACAGTAAAGATGTTGTCCATGATTAACTTTAAATCATGAGATTTTGTAATCAAC
The DNA here is from genome assembly GCA_033675545.1 of Elysia crispata. NCBI lineage: Eukaryota > Metazoa > Mollusca > Gastropoda > Plakobranchidae > Elysia > Elysia crispata. The sequence goes on from JAWDGP010001472.1 coordinate 447,939, forward strand.
TTGAAATCTAAGCCATGAGAAACATCATAAGAGATATCCGAAAGAAATTTTCTTCCTTTTGCCAAGGTTCATACCTGTCTGCAGGAATATTGCTGAGAAAGAAACCTTGGGGATAGAACTATGGTGGTATATTTTTTGCACATAATTAAGAAAATATATCCAAGTTTCTGACAATTCAACTGAGAACTTTGTTTCAAATTTTGGATTAAATGAAATTGTGCCATTTAATTTTTTCTTTCCATCCTAGGATTGCATCCTTTTCCATGACACAGTGTACAATAATATTGCATATGGAGATCTCTCAGCCCCAGAGGAGAAAGTGTATGAAGCAGCACGCATGGCGGAGATCCACGACACCATCATGACAAGGTTTCCTCATCAGTACCAAACCCAAGTCGGGGAGAGAGGGCTCAAACTCTCAGGTAATTGGAGCAAAAGTATGCTTTTGACTTCTTTATAGCAATATTTGTGTGATGTACTGATTGTCTGAATTGCAATCTGTTCGGCTTTGTTTTTCTAGGGGTAGTCGGGAATTCAGGAATTCAAGAAGATTCTAGACCACACAAGTACATGAATACTTTTTCTCACTATGTAAACAAGAATAAGTTCTGAGGCTTCAAATACAAACATTGCACAACTGGATAAAGCAATATGAACGCAGATCTAAGCCTACCCTTGACCTGAAAAGTACACACCTGCAAGGGATGAGGAAGTGGGTTAGACCCATAGATCAAATTACAGCACATCACATTAAATTGTGGATGTATAGTACTTTACAAATATGTGAGTTTGTTAACATTTGTTTATCTGTAAACAAGTCTTTGTTGGTACTAGAGGTATGGTTGTGCAGATTTTGTGTACACTGACTGGTTAGATGTAGATGTCATTGGATGTGTGGTTATATATCAGCATGAGGCTGACTGCGTAAGTATTGTTTTCTGTTAAGATATGTTTGAATTTTTGTATTGTGTGGTTTTCTGTGGCTGTGAGATAGTCTAGGGATTCGTGGTTGTTTTTGGCTTTGAGAGTTTCGGAAAATGTGTGGTTGTCAATCGCTGTGAGAATGTCTGAGAACTTGTGCACTTGTCTGTGGCTGTGAGATTGCCTGAAAATGTGTGGTTGTTGTGAATGTGAGTCTGGGTATATGCGGCTGTCTATGGCTGTGAGATTTCCTAGGGATGTGCGGCTGTCTATGGCTTCGAGATTGTCCAAGGATTTGTGGGTGTCAGGGATTTGATAGATGCAGTTTTCTGTTGAAATTTGAGTGTTAATTTATGTGGTCTATGAATGTATGATTCTCTTTGGAAGTGGGGCTGCTTGTAGCTTCTATGTGTGCAAATGTGAATAAAAGTGTCTGGGTGTTTTGTCAATATGCAACATTTTTTGAATGTATGTACATGATATGTATGACATGTATGTTTTTGTGTAGGGATCTGTGCAGTTATCTGTGGATATGCCAATGTGAGATTTTTGGGGTTGCATTTCTAATTTCTAAAAATGTAAAGTCCTACTAATTTGATACGGTGTTCTAAATATTTCATATAGCTTAACTCACTTGTGGCGTTTCCCCTTACAGTGATGGGATAGGCCTCATTTTGGGTGGGGCATTTCCCATCGCCACTGCAAAATGGACTTTGACCCCAGATAACTTCTATACTAATCCCACAAAACCACGGGAAACGTCCCATGCAAAGTTTAGTATCATAGGTCTTCACATTTTTTTTGGTTTGTGGGAGAAAAGGACACCACTCTCCAGATGTCAGAAAGAGGAATTAGATCTAAAACTGATTTCTGAAAGGATTAATAAATCAGAAAGAACAAGTGTTTTTTAAATATTTGAGCAATGACACGAAAGTGATACAGTAAACCTTGCATAATACGAGATACTCGGGTCTGACAGCATTTCCTCATTGAACCGGAGGTCTTGTTGGATAAAAGGTAACTTTGAAATTGAAAAAAAAAAAACGGCTTCAAGGGAGAGAAGTTACCCAACGCTAAACTTTTAATCAGTTACCTCCCTATATTGTTCAACCAAATGGACAGACCTGGCTAAGGAAGTGAAGTTTTGTTTCACATTTTCTTTTTTTAATTTATGTACTTCTTCTTTAAAATATTAATTTTTTAAACAACTTGTCTGACTCTTCCCTACCCCCCCCCCCCCTCTCTCTCTCTCTCTCTCTCTCTCTCTCTCTCTCTCTCTCTCTAACTACATAACTTATTTCCTTCTTTGCTTGGATCTTCACTTCCTCTCTATGCCTCGCTACTTTTCTCACTGTCTTCGCAGATTTGTTAGTCTCTCTCTCTCTCTCTCTCTCTCTCTCTCTCTCTCTCTCTCTCTCTCTCTCTCTCTCTCTCTCTCTCTCTAACTACATAACTGATTTCCTTCTTTGCTTGGATCTTCAGTTCCTCTATGCCTCTCTCTCTCTCTCTATATCTCTCTCTCTCTTTGTAGCTTTGTTACTCTCTCTCTCTATCTCTCTCTCTCTCTCTCTCTCTCTCTCTCTCTCTCTCTCTCTCTCTCTCTCTCTCTCTCTCTCTCTCTCTCTCTCTCTCTCTCTCTCTCTCTCTCTAACTACATAACTTATTTCCTTCTTTGCTTGGATCTTCACTTCCTCTCTATGCCTCGCACAGTTGTTAGTCTCTCTCTCTCTCTCTCTCTCTCTCTCTCTCTCTCTCTCTCTCTCTCTCTCTCTCTCTCTCTCTCTCTCTCTCTCTCACTCACTCTCACTCACTCTCTCTCTCTCTCTCTCTCTCTCTCTCTCTCTCTCTCTCTCTCTCTCTCTCTCTCTCTCTCTACATGACTGTTTTGATTTTGTGTAAGCATGCCCCCCTACCGAAATTCTAGATCTAGCCTCATTAACAGCACACACTATAACCCCCTTTCCTTTCCCTTCCTGCTGCTCTACCCTGCAGTGCGCATCCCCCTATCCCCTCTATCTCTTCTTTTTTTTTTCTGCTGCGATGCCTTGCACCTAGCACTAGGTCTGGAGTGCCCAGGTGGCTTTGTTTTCTCCCTCTTCCTGTGGTACTGGCCCTTCCCTTCTGCACACACACACACACACACCTTCAATCGCACATGCTCGTGGACATTTTACGGTCTTGCGGGTGGATCTAATTATTGTACATATTGTGTTAAGGTAACTTTTTAAAGTGGTCCTGTTCGTCTATTGAGGCCCAATACAGCCTTGTTTCATCTCGCTTAATGGTTAACCCAAGGTTGGTAAATTTGACACTTGTTGGATCCAAGGTTAATTTATTGAGGCAAAGAGGGAAAAAAACCGGGACTTCTCCAATCCCTCGTTGAGCCCGAGGTCTCGATGGATCCGGCTCCTTGAATTCGACGTTCACTATAGTGATCTTGAAGTGGTTGAAGATGATTACAATCCAGAAATTGATGAAAACAGTGATTCAGAGGAGGATAGATCTAAATCGAAGAGTAAGCCAAATGAAAATTTGCTGTGTTTCAGAAAAATTACATAAAAATCATAATTTATGATATGCTTTTGTTGTTTATTTTATTCAAACCAGCATGTTATTTTAATTTGTCTCAAAATTTGATTAAGATTGACGAGTTTAGTTTTTTTCTTCTACAAATTTTTAAAAATAATCAAAGAAGCCCAGCCATGTGCGTTCAGATTCTCTCCAGACCCTCAGCCACACATTAGTAAATTCAATATTATATGTTTGACCTTTCATGCAATATGAAGATCCAGATGGTTCATATTTCTGTTGATAGCCAACTGATACAATCTGAGCTCCTTGCTTCTTTTCCTAATAAATGTCTTACCACTTGCCCTCCTTATGGTGATTAATGCTTAAATTTTAGATTTATGTTCTTGAGCTTTTCCTTTTGTTCAGAAGTTTTTGTTTTTTGTTTTTCCTGACTCAGGTGGAGAAAAACAGAGGGTTGCTATTGCTAGGGCTATATTGAAAGGTGCTCCTATTATTGTCTATGATGAGGCAACCTCCTCGCTTGATGCCATAACTGAAGCTGTAAGTCTTTACCCAAGTGCATAATGTTGATGTAATAAGTCAATTCAATGAATTCTCAATGTATTCTGTTCACCTATGCTTTCAGTGGCGAGATCAAGTGGAAAAAATAAAATGGTGATATAGGCAGTATTAACTTACTTTGTTTGCATTTAAAATAATTTAAAAAAAAAATAGCAAACCATACAGAATGTGATTGTGATTTCAGGGATGTAGGGAAAGGAAGAGTTAAGGAGTGAATTAGAATTAGGATGAATTAAGTAGGAGGGAGTTACAATTAGGATGAGTTAAGTAGGAGGGAGTTAGAATAGGCTGTAATTAGAAATGGTTAAGGACAAGCTTTAATAATATATTTTAGGCTGCATTGTTACAAATGTTGCGTTGTCAACTTTGCCATTTAACCAGTTTCTGTTATGTATTTGTTTAGATCTGATTCACTTATGTATGTGTTCCATATACTATTTTAGATCTGATTCACTTATGTATGTGTTCCATACAATATATATATATCTGTTGTGAATAACTCTTCCGTGTGTTTTTTTATATCAGATTTCTAATCTTTATAACTTCCAAGTATTTGTTGAGATTGGATTTCTTTAATGTTCATTAAGTAAAACAGATAATTTGAGAAGACTTCCATGAATCAATTTTGAGCTGATGCTGGTCTCTCTCAATATTTTGATCTCGTATCCTCTACCCAGCCAAGTTCTTCATATGCTATTTGTTATGATGACTGCAGTGTTATACAATCTCATTTAAAACAAGTTTTTTCTTCTCCTTGCTTTCCCAGAACATTTTGCAAGCATTGCACAGAGTAACAGAGGGTCGGACAACCATTGTGATTGCACACCGCTTGTCAACTGTGATGGATGCTGATGTTATCCTTTTGCTAGAGAATGGCACTGTGGTGGAGCAAGGCTCCCATGCTGAACTTATGGCCAACCCAGATAGTCGCTATGTGGAGCTGTGGCGCAAGCAGAGTGCAGCAGCTAAAGATCACACGACGGATATCAAAAAAGAGGATGACGAAGGCAATACTGACAAATCTCTTGAAGAGAAAGACTCAATACCTCAGTAAAAGACAGTATTACATAACAGTGAAAAAATCCTGTTTGAGTTTCCTAGTGCAAAATACAAGATATAAACTGAATTTACTTTGCTCTGCCATCTCAGACGCTTGTAAAATAAAGGAGCATGAGAGCTGTACTTGATTGCTGTTGTTGAAAGAACTTAGTGACATTGTCAAAAGTGAAACAAGTAGTAGCTAGGAAGTTGTGTATTTTGCAGATACTGATAGGCTATTTCAGTGTCCTAACCGTTTTTTTCTATGTTTTACCTTTCTGTTATAGTAAAACAACAGTGTGCACAATAGGTTCAATGTTCACTATGTTCTGTTTATTCTGTTTATATTCTTTGCTTTATAGCAACCTAGAATAAATTATGTTCATCAAATCAATCATATGAAACTTTTTTATTCTAAGTGGATATAAACAATCACTTGCCAGTTTTTTCTCTGTATACTGTATATTACCTTTTTTTTTTTGCAAAACCTTTCTATATATATACTATTTTTCATATCAACAGTCAATTTTTTTTATTTTCTTTCTGCTTCAGCTTCTTGATGCCTACAATTGTTTTTGTACTTTCATGTTTTCTTTTCTTTAAAATTCCTGCTGAATGGTTTTGCCATGAGGCTTTCCAAGTTGATGAACTGAAAGGCTTTTCCATGTCTTTGTTCTAGGATCTTCAAAACATTATGTGTTATTGTTTCAATAATCTCTAGGATTCGTGTGAAAAATTCCTTTAGAATGTATGTAAGTTACTGTAACTTTAATTCACATGGCAGCCTCTACTACAAACACTATTTTTTGGTGTAAGTTTTGTCATATTTGCCACTCTTTACAGCGTAACACAATCTTTAAGTATTTGGATACATACATGAATAGTTACAATAGCTTTTTGTTATACAACTTTTTGTGGACAAATTTACTAAAATTAAAAAAAAAACTTATGTATGAGTTTTAAAGAGCATGTGAAAAAATGTATGTATGAGATTTAAAGAAAAAGGTGAAAGTTTACAGAAGTTGGTTGAATTTCAATGCAATCGTGTACATTTTTTTTTCTTCAGCATAACATTTTATCAAACTTGTTTAAAAGTTTGCAAAACGTGAATCTTAGAGAAATCAAGAAGTGACCTTATTTATCTATTTCTACATGCTGGCCACAGTTAATCACATACCTGGAGGTGTCATAGAGCTTGTCTATCCATCTCTACAGGCAAGCTTTAGTTAATCCGATCCCTGGAGGTGTCATAGAGCTTGTCTACCTATCTCTACAGGCTAGCTTTAGTAAATCTGATGCCTGCAGGTGTCATAGAGCTTGTCTCTATCCATCTCTACAGGCTAGCTCTAGTTAATCCAATGCCTCAGTAGTTATCTTACGGAATTGGGCATTAAACACTTGAGAGGTCCGAGATGAGGGCACTGTTTTATCCGTGGAGTTGAATAATTGAAATCGAGGTTGGTGAATAAGTAACGTTTATTAAGTTTTTTAAAGAATGGCATGTGTCTTATGTGTTTTGTGTAAAATATTTTAAATGTTTTGTCTATGAAAATATTTTTGTCTATTTTTTTCAAGTTGCCATGTTTTAACTGTAGTTATTTATGCACCAAGTAATAATAAAAAGTAAGTGCAGTAAAAGGCTGCAGCGGATATGTTGTCTGGCTTATGGGAAGGAGAAGGAAAGGAATATAAAAAGTTGTCGAGCTAAAATTACCCTCTTCTGCTGATTTCTTCCCTATCAATTTAAGGATGAGGTTAAGTGAGGTTATTACATTCTTCTCTTGATTTCCTCCTGAATAATTGATGGATGAGATTAAATGAGAATACACTTCTGTTGATTTCTTAGTACATCTTGCTTCACAACTGATGGATGAGATTAAGTGAGGTTATTTAACTCTTCTCTTGATTTCTTCCTTGACAATTCGGAGGTAAGACTTAGTAAGGTTTATGTTTGTTTTATCTATCCTTGTTTTGAACCAGGTGGAATTAATGTACCTATCAATTGTCATACTTAGGCCATATGGTTTGTTTTCTCAATGCTGATCAGAGTATTGCTGCATGTGTGAACCACATTATGGTATTAAAACACGGACATTTTGAAAACCTAGCACTGTTAAGTGCTATCTCATAGCCAGATAACCCGTTTTTCAAAATATGGCATACAGCATATGGCAATATTTTGTATAAATAAGTTGAGAAGGATCACCTGGGTTTTCCTGGTGTACATGTATTCTCAACTTCCTGTTAGAATAAATAAATACTTCTCTACAAGAACTCAAACACTCTTTGTTTTTGTTTTACTTCATGAAATGCATAAGCTTTGGGAAATAAGAAACATAAAGTCATTGAAGGAAGATTGTCTCTAATACAAAAGACTAGATATATGTACCAGTTTGGGAAAAAAGAGGAATTGTCACAATTTGTTGCTTCGAGATATAACTTAAAATAGATGAAAATTTAGTACGGGACAAAAATTTACTTATGAGTGTTTTTGAATTCCATAACATCTGTTTTGCCACATAATTAAAGATGAAATGTTAAAAACTGTCAAAAATATTTTATTTTTATTTTATTTTTTTTTTTGTGAAGGGCTTTACGGAATGAAAGTTTTGATATTGGCCTCAAAACATAGGTTTTCAAACAGTTTCTTGTGGTCATGGCGTTCTGTATATCACTGGAAAGGAAATTTTTACATGTGCCCCGTGGGAACCATTGCGCATGAATATTATGATACTATAAGTTGTAGGCATACAATAAACACATGCATGCCTGAACATCTTGCATTTTGATGATGGGTGCATTTTTGAATCTATAAGCTTTTGTGTTTTATGATAAATTTGCTGGTAAATTACCATTTAGTTTCAAACAAAATAGATAATTTTTTGTAACACTTTACTCCAGCATAGTCCCTTTAAATCATTTCTTATGATTTTGAGTATAGCATTAAAGTTGCGCTCTGGAATACATCGTAAGATTTTTTTTGTCTTTTTTGGGGAACCAGTTACCAAAAAAATCGGTTTGGCGAACAACTAAAATAATTGGTAGGATAATAAAAAAAAAAAAACAATCGCAAACAAGATAGGCGTACTGGTAGAGAATCTATAGATTTTAAAAGTTCAAATCTAACTTTGTTGAATAGAAAAATAGAAACAAAAGCAGGGTGGTCACAGATGCTGTTTTACTAAAGATGGAAGAACTGTTCATCGCTGGTCTCAAAACGTTTTTAAATAAAGATAGAAAAGATTTGCTAGTCCTAGATGTTGTTCTTGGATGATCTGATCAGACTTAGAATGTGAATCCGATTCCTTAGATGTGTATTTTATCTTGATTTGATCTTTAGATCTAGGCTAGATCTCTACGCTAAATAACTACAGTAATTGCCTTCTTTAGATTAATGTTGTCTTAAGACTAAATGTTGTACTCTACATCTAAATTTCAATTTAGAAAACCTTTTGTCTTTCCTTCTTCACTACTAAAGTAGAACTAGATCTAAGTAAGCCTACACTGAAGTGTTTTAAACATATTCTGTCCTAACGTTTCTCATTGTTCTTGTTTGAGATTGCTCTTGGTTTTTCATTAAGCAGATAAAATTATGTCACTTATTATAGCGCTGCAATGATTCTGTTGTGGTCATCAAGTAGATGACCACAGTTTAGCCAAATGATGAGGATGTCGATGATGTTAGCTCTTTTAGAGTGCTCCCTCTGAGGCCACAACCAAAGGAACATAGCACAGCGACTCCTGATACTACTGGGGCTGTTTCAGTTTTTGAAAGAGTGAGCTGTTGGGAGGCACTCATGTCCAGTACGAGTCCCTCTCTAGGATCAAATGAGATGTTGCTGTGCTAGCCGAAATTGAATGTGACGTGCATATCACTTTCCAGACTGAAAGGCCAAAGTAGAAAGCACAAAAGAGAGCAAAAGAAGAAAAAAATGACTTTTGTTTTCTTGGCTGACACATTTTGATCGGATGCGTATCAATAGGTACATTGTGTTGGCGAAAAACATTAGAAAAAAGTACTAATATAATAGTACATGTAAATTGTAATACATTGAATTGATGTAGGTGTTAAGCCAAGGCTGGTGTACTTACAAATGACGTCTCATCAAAGATGAACCTGGAGAAGAATTTATCTTTTCACACCAGTCAAAGCGTTTTAACTTTCTTCAACTATTTCGATGGCATCAAGAAATATATATTAACACTTTGCTTTCTCAGGCTGATGGCTCAGTCGTTGCACAACTTGCAGCAGACATGGAGGGAAAAGTAGACACACGTATGCCCGATTGCTTAAAGATTCTACATGTCTTCCCCAGAATCAAATTCACCATCTGATTTGGATAAGATCAGAGAGTTTTTAATATCAGATCCAATCAAAGATGTAATGGTACCCAAACCATTCTTCTTGTTGCCCGACTTTTAAAACGATGATGACTTGAACCTCAAACTTCGTTATAAAAAGGCTAATATTAGTATTAGTTTTATTAGTAATAAAAAGAGAAATGGGAACGCTACAAAAAAAAAAAAAAATACTTTTGTAAGTACATGTATGTATTTTGTTACTTGATTTTTAATGTTTGAAAAGTTTTCTGTATGCATTTTATTAAAATTTTGCTATATTGTTACTGAAAATAATTGCACAATCTTTGGGGCTGTTTTTCTCAGTTTGCATGTCTCCATGTCTGTATCAGTGTTGGTTTGATCTTTAAAGTTTAATTAAAAATTAACTAATTGAGATATTTTAAACATTCCAAAATCCCACAAAACAGCATAAACTAAAGTTTAAGAATCAAGTGAAACATGGGAATGTATATTTTCCCACTTTTTCTCGGGCTTTATACATTTAAATAAGCGGACTGGATGTAGTAAACTTGAAAAACTTAACAGGCGTTAAGATTGCCACTCCAAACTATCATTTTTGTTTTTTGTCTCCCAGTCCCAATGATGAACCTGGTAGTGATCCGTTTTTTTTGTAATTCTATCGGGCTGCTCAAGAAATCCAGCATGCTTTATGTTTTAGCACATGTGTAAATTGATAATTATAGATGCTGTGGTGCAAGACTAACACATCCTCGACCATACAAGTTATGGTACAGTAATCTGTTGAGTATCCCTCTCTCTCTCTCTCTCTCTCTCTCTCTCTCTCTCTCTCTCTCTCTCTCTCTCTCATAAAAAGCAAACACAAACCTCAGTCCAACTCAGACCAACAAATAAGACGCAAAACATGAAGAAATTTTGGACAGAAGGTGTGGACTGAGATCGAAATTTCATGTCTGAGCGGCACCAATTGCCTCATTGAACGTGAAACATGACGAGGCACAGGGATACAAGTTACAACGCCATTCTCATAACCAAGGAAATGTATAAAAACACATGTAAATGCTTCAGGGAAGATGACCTAGATGTTGTCTTGAAAAGGACTAAGAAGGTTATTCGCTGAGAACAAGTTAAGTCCATAAATTTTACGATACACAAGCACCTCACAAGCAAGTTCGAATTATCTCTGATACTTGAGATACATTTGTTCCACATGCTTAAGTTATTTGCGATAGAAATGGGAGATCTTCCGCATAAATTATGGTATGCAATACTACTGCAACAATATAAATGGATTTTTGTTTAAATTCTCGATATACTGGATTGTTTCCGGTTGATATTTTTAACCCCAAACAAAATCCATACTAGCGCAGTCGTTATCAAACTAAAAAGCGACGATGTATAAATCAATTAAGTAGGAAAAAAAATCGTGTGGTAGAATTAATAAATTGTATTGTGTTTGGAATTTACTTTAGTGTGGCTAGAGGGTATGAGAAGGAACATGGAGGGAGCGGCAAAGAAGGTTGCTTCTCATTTATTATAATTGATGGATACAAACTTGCTTCTCATTAATTATATGTAATTTTGTACGTATAATTTATTTTACATGTAGTGGAGACAAGGTTATTCTAATTGATCACAGTACATGTTGTGGAGGATGGTTGCTTGTCATCAATCATATTACATGTACATGCACCGTATATGGATACAAGGTTGCTTGTCATCAATCATATTACATGTACATGCACCGCAGTGGATACAAGGTTGCTTCTCATCAATCATATTACATGTACATGCACCGCAGTGGATACAAGGTTGCTTCTCATCAATCATATTACATGTACATGCACCGCAGTGGATACAAGGTTGCTTCTCATCAATCATATTACATGTACATGCACCGCAGTGGATACAAGGTTGCCTCTCATCAATCATATTACATGTACATGCACCGTAGTGGATACAAGGTTGCTTCTCATCAATCTTATTACATGTACATGCACCGCAGTGGATACAAGGTTGCTTCTCATCAATCATATTACATGTACATGCACCGCAGTGGATACAAGGTTGCTTCTCATCAATCATATTACATGTACATCCACCGTAGTGGATACAAGGTTGCTTCTCATCAATCATATTACATGTACATGCACCGCAGTGGATACAAGGTTGTTTCTCATCAATCATATTACATGTACATGCACCGTATATGGATACAAGGTTGCTTCTCATCAATCATATTACATGTACATGCACCGTATATGGATACAAGGTTGCTTCTCATCAATCATATTACATGTACATGCACCGTATATGGATACAAGGTTGCTTCTCATCAATCATATTACATGTACATGCACCGTATATGGATACAAGGTTGCTTCTCATCAATCATATTACATGTACATGCACCGTAGTAGATACAAGGTTGCTTCTCATCAATCATATTACATGTACATGCACCGTAGTGGATACAAGGTTGCTTCTCATCAATCATATTACATGTACATGCACCGTATATGGATACAAGGTTGCTTCTCATCAACTCTTATTTAAATTGAATACGGGTAGATGCGTCAACGTGAAGTTTGGATTCAGCATGAGTAAAAGTGGAAGAGCTTTCAATTAGTTCTTGTTTCATGTGCAGCATCAACTTACGAGTACAGGTATGAATCCAGATTCTCATCCCAATCTATTCTATTTCTAGTCCGAGCTGAATAATCATGACTTTAATACAATTTTCAGTTGCTGAAATCCATGAAACAACTAAGCGTTTTTCATCTGTTTTCATAATTTAATTATTCATTGAATTATAAGCTAATAATAAATAACAAAGACTGAATGTAGAAATTAGAATAAAATAAAATACCTGGTATTCAAACAGGGCTCTCCCTCGATTATAGTTTTCTTTGATTAAGAATTTACATGCATTAGGTTTTGAAAAACTAGTTCTAACCGTTTCCGTTTTTAATTCGCAACACACCAACGAGTGGAAAGGGGCGGATTTGGTTTTATTAAATCATTAACGCCATCCACTATCTTGCGAGAATTGCGCTAAATACATAAAGGAAAAAAAATAAAGTGGTGGAACGAAAAACAAAAAACAAAAAACAAAAAAATGAATAAATAAAAAATAAAAAAGAGAATAATAGTAATAAAAATAATAACAATAATAGTTGTAGTAGGAGTAGCAGCAGCAGCAGCAGTAGTAGTGGTAGTAGTAGTAGTAGTAGTAGTAGTAGTAGTAGTAGTAGTAGTAGTAGTAGTAGTAGTAGTAATAGCAGCAGCAGCAGTAGTAGTAGTAGTAGTAGTAGTAGTAGTAGTAGTAGTAGTAGTAGTAGTAATAGTAGTAGTAGTAGTAGTAGCAGTAGTAGTAGCAATAGTAGTAATAGTAGTAGCAATAGTAGTAATAGTAGTAGTAGTAGTAGTAGTAGTAGTAGTAGTAGTAGTAGTAGTAGTAGTGGTGGTGGTAGAAGTAGTAGTAGTAGCAGTAGTAGTAGTAGTGGTGATAGTAGTAGTTATAGGAGTAGTCAGATCGGATATAACCCAAAGGCCGAATAATATCGTTAAGACAAACGCGCACACACACTCCTTTTCCCAAAGAGATTTTTTTTTTTTTTTAAGTTTAGCAGACCGAACTGCGATAGACAAAATTCATAGCAAATGATACTAAAGTGAAAAAATTTATGTAAAAGTTTGTAATGTGTGGAATAGACATAACAATGCGATAATAGAGCAAGCTATTGTATGTTGTAGGCAGGACAGGCAATAGTGAATGCGATTTCTCAAAGAGTTATGGTACCTTGTTGGAAGTCTTGAGTTATACTTTAAGTTTTCGTTAGCCTATGGAGCAATAATTATCGTCTCCAAGAGGGCATAATGGTGTGAAATTTGTGTTCTGGACGAATATGTCTTGTGGTCGATCTCCCACTTCTTTAAAAAGTTTTGGAACTCAACGGAGAGAAATTGGGATTCGCAATCAGTGATCAATTGTCAGGGTAGCCCCCACCTTGCAAACATGTTCTTTATCTTCTTGATGATATTCGTAGCAGCGATGGTGCTGAGGCTGTCAATCTGGATATAAGTTGAGTAGTAATTGACTACCATAAGCGTTGGCTGCACAGTTCGCATAGATCTGCGCATGAGAAGTTTCCAAAGTTAGGAGGGCGGAGGGTTTCTCTTTGATTACATGGTTCGTGCCTCTGGTGAGTTTCACAGCAGTCTGCCATCTGCTTCATTTCATGTTGGATCCCGGGCCAGAATACAGCAGTCCTTGTTCTTCTGATCATACTCTCATAACCGAGGTGCGCAGCATGTAGTTTCTCTTTTATTTCAGAGCGTAGGAAAACTGGAATTATAGCTTGTTCTCCTTTATATAAGATTCCATCTTCTTCACTGATATCTTTTTTCTGCTAATAAGGCATAACACTCTTGTCAATGGATGTTTGTCAGAGGGCCAGCCCATTTGGGTGTACTGCCTTGATGTTTGGAGGTATTCATCCTTCTCTGTAGCAGCCTTCATACGCTCCAGCATTGGGATAATTGAGACCATGTTTATGTGCAGGTCAGGCATGTTGTGAGGTGAGTTCTTGCCGACTGCCCTGCTCAGCGTGTCGGCTATGAAGAGTTGTGCATCTTCCACATAAAGAAATTCAGTCCTAACGATCTAAACGCATCAGTAGGTTTTGCAGGCGTCTAAGAGCCTCGCTGAGGGGTTTTCTAAGGATGCTTTCAAGTGGTTTATAGTCATATTGGACGTACACTCGGCGGCCATATGTGTATTGATCAAATCTCTCAAGGCCAACCACGACTGCGAGGAGTTCTTTTTCAATTCGTGCCCACTTTCTTTGTGTTCCAGACAGAGATTTTGAACCGTATTCAATTGGACGGCCATCTTGTATAAAGGCAGCGCCAATACCATTTTGACTGCTATCAACTTGGAGGAAGAGGTCTTTTCTGTTGTCGAAATACGCCATTCTTTCTCTTTAGTGCTCTTAGAGGTTCCATGTGATGTGAGAGATTTGGACTGTACCTAGAGAGATATTGTGCAGTACCACACAAGCGACTAACTGCAATGATGTCTGTTGAGATGCGCAGATTCTGTAAGGCCTCTACCTTTGCTGGGTCAGGTAATATACCCTCTGCAGTGATTATATGACCCATGAAAACTATTTCTTTTTTTCCAGCAAG
>JAWDGP010001472.1:467500-520000 GCA_033675545.1 Elysia crispata
ATGTTCTATCAAGGGCGCGTGTTCTCTCACTTGGGAAGGTGAAAATTTTTTAGATAAAGAAAGAAATTAAAAAAAAAACAAAACAACGATAGACAGTTAACATTTTGAAACGCTACAAATAGTTGTAAGTCGAGAGAATGATGATAATTCTATGACATCATGCTTTAACAAAAGTGAACTAAATGCTGTGAACAGCTTCCTCTAACATTCACTGGATTCTGTGAACAAAATGCTCCAACATTCACTGATTACTGCAAACAGCTTGCTCCAACACGTTTTACTAAATGTTGTGAACAAAATGCTCCAATATTCACTGAATACTGTGTACAGCTTCCTCCAACATTCACTGAATACTGACAAGAGCTTGGTCTCAGTAACTGTATATTGTGAACAGCTTCCTCCAACATTAACTGAATACTGTGAACAAAATGCTTCAATATTCACTGAATGTTGGAAACGGCTTTCTCCAACATTCACTGAATACTGTGAACGGCTTGGTCTCAGAAACTGAATATTCTGAACAGCTTCCTCCAACATTTACTAAATACTGTGAACAAAATGCTTCAACATTTTAATGAATACTGGGAAGAACTTCCTCCAACATTTTAATGAATACTGGGAAGAGCTTCCTCTAACATTTTAATGAATACTAGGAAGAGCTTCCTCTAACATTTTAATGAATATTGTGAAGAGATTCCTCTAACATTTTAAAGAATATTGTGAAGAGCTTCCTCCAACATTTTAATGAATACTGGGAAGAGCTTCCTCTAACATTTTAATGAATATTGTGAAGAGCTTCCTCTAACATTTTAATGAATACAGGGAAGAGCTTCCTCTAACATTTTAATGAATACTGGGAAGAGCTTCCCCCAACATTTTAATGAATACTGGGAAGAGCTTCCTCTAACATTTTAATGAATACTCGGAAGAGCTTCCTTCAACATTTTAATGAATATTGTGAAGAGCTTTCTCTAACATTTTAATGAAAACAGGGAAGAGCATCCTCTAACATTTTAGTGAATATTGTGAAGAGCTTCCTCCAACATTTTAATGAATATTGAGAAGAGCTTCCTCCAACAGTTTAATGAATACTAGGAAGAGCTTCTTCCAACATTTTAATGAATACTGGGAAGAGCTTCCTCTAACATTTTAATAAATATTGTGAAGAGCTTCCTCTAACATTTTAATGAATATTGTGAAGACCTTCCTCCAACATTTTAATGAATACTCGGAAAAGCTTCCTCTAACATTTTAATGAATATTGTGAAGAGCTTCCTCTAACATTTTAATGAATACAGGGAAGAGCTTCCTCTAACATTTTAATGAATACTGGGAAGAGCTTCCCCCAACATTTTAATGAATACTGGGAAGAGCTTCCTCCAACATTTTAATGAATACTGGGAAGAGCTTCCTCTAACATTTTAATGAATACTGGGAAGAGCTTCCTCTAACATTTTAATGAATATTGTGAAGAGCTTCCTCTAACATTTTAATGAATATTGTGAAGAGCTTCCTCTAACATTTTAATGAAAACAGGGAAGAGCATCCTCTAACATTTTAGTGAATATTGTGAAGAGCTTCCTCTAACATTTTAGTGAATATTGTGAAGAGCATCCTCTAACATTTTAGTGAATATTGTGAAGAGCTTCCTCTAACATTTTAGTGAATATTGTGAAGAGCATCCTCTAACATTTTAATGAATATTGTGAAGAGCATCCTCTAACATTTTAGTGAATATTGTGAAGAGCATCCTCTAACATTTTAGTGAATATTGTGAAGAGCATCCTCTAACATTTTAGTGAATATTGTGAAGAGCATCCTCTAACATTTTAGTGAATATTGTGAAGAGCATCCTCTAACATTTTAATGAAAACAGGGAAGAGCATCCTCTAACATTTTAGTGAATATTGTGAAGAGCTTTCTCTAACATTTTAGTGAATATTGTGAAGAGCATCCTCTAACGTTTTAGTGAATATTGTGAAGAGCTTCCTCCAACATTTTAATGAATATTGTGTAGAGCTTCCTCTAACATTTTAATGAATATTGTGAAGAGCTTCCTCCAACATTTTAATGAATATTGTGAAAAGCTTCCTCTAACATTTTAATGAATACAGGGAAGAGCTTCCTCCAACATTTTAATGAATATTGTGAAGAGCTTCCTCTAACATTTTAATGAATATTGTGAAGAGCTTCCTCTAACATTTTAATGAATATTGTGAAGAGCTTCCTCCAACATTTTAATGAATATTGTGAAGAGCTTCCTCTAACATTTTAATGAATAATGTGAAGAGCTTCCTCTAACATTTTAATGAATATTGTGAAGAGCTTGCTCTCAGTAACTGAATATTGCAAACAGATTGCTTCAACATTTAGTGAACTCTGTGATGAGCATCCTCCAAGATTCATTGAATACTGTGTACAGCATAGCGTCCCCACCCTCCCCACACTTTTTTTCTTACTGAATGTTGTAAACAGCAGCTTCTCCAACATTATTGAATACTATGAACATCGCTCAAATATTTATTGAAAACTGTGAGTACTTTGCTCTAATATTTACTTATTTGTTCAACTGTTTACGTTAAGAGCACATTGACCTGACTATTTAGACAACGTTTGAAATATTTCCAGTGCCCAAACCACAAGAAAAAAAATAAACAGCAAAAGGCTTAGATGAATCTAGACCTTAACCTTAACTTGTGTAGCGTTTAAATGTTCAGAAAGATTCATACTAAAACATTTGCTCACGGATTATGAAAGTGAAGTAGACTCAGTACAGTTCGCCTGTAGAAATAACAGAATGATGAAGAAGATTCTTTAACCGACTTATGTTTGTTTACTATATCTCGAAACTAACATCTAGATTGATCTAAAATGTAAGTAAGCATCTCCTTTCAATCGACTTTTAACACAAGCTTGTCCTAACTTAGTTAAAAATTTATAAAAGATCAATACGTGAACTGTTTAATGAATTTTTGAATTTCCTCAGTACCACTTTCCAACATGTTTATAGATAAAAATATCACATGCTCAGATACATATCACCCAATGCTTGTCATCTCTTATACGTCAGAAAAAAACACTCAACCCAATAAATTTACTGATTATACAACACTTCAAGGTGTTTAGGTATATCAGAAAACACGCTATTGATCTCAGGTTAAACAATTTGGGACTGGAGCTAGAATAATTTACTGAAATTTTGTCCCTGTCTATAAAACTAAAGAATACAATTTTGATTACAGAATTGGAAACAACCTTCCAAGTTACTGCACATCAAGGATCAGATACTTCTATTTTTCAATTCTCCAAATACTTGAGATGGTAATATTGCTCAGTACTCCAAATACTTGATAAAGTTATATTTTTAAATACTCCAAATACTTGAGATAGTTATATTGCTCAGTACTCCAAATACTTGGGATAGTTCAATTGTTCAATACTCTAAATACTTGAGACAATTTTATAAATCAGTACTCCAAATACACGAGAAAGTTATATACTCTAAATACTTGGGATATTTATATTGTTTAGTAATGCAAATGCTTATGATGTTCACTTAGCCACTTTACGTAAGAAGATAAACCAAACTCGATATTTTTAAGGAAATCGAAATTTTGAATGCGAAAGGAAATCATCATTATATTTTACTATAAAGGAACCACTATGAGGAACAATTGCTGAGGAGACTCAGTTATTTGCAGAGATAAGATCCTTACCAACAGTTTGATCGAACGGAAGAGAAAATTTGTAAGTCAGATTTGTCATCATCAATGAACTGTCAGGAAATTGATTCTTTAGGAAAACCAACCCATAATTTGTGGCACCAGTCACAGCGTAACAGGGAATGGCGTTTTCTAGCTGTAGCTGCCGAATGATCAAACCAAAAGCTGGAAAAGACAGTATTTTTTTGTGCCTGCAGTTACCTATTAGATGCTACTTGTAGCAGCATCGGAGGTAGAATTTTTAAAATTAGCAGTAGCAGTAGCAGCAACAGTAGCAGCAGTAGCAGTAGTAGTAGTAGTAGTAGTAGTAGTAGTAGTAGTAGTAGTAGTAGTAGTAGTAGTAGTAGTAGTAGTAGTAGTAGTAGTAGTAGTAGTAGTAGTAGTAGTAGCAGTAGTAGTAGTAGTAGTAGTAGTAGTAGTAGTAGTAGTAGTAGTAGTAAGTAGTAGTAAGTAGTAGTAGTATTAGTAGTAGTAGTATTATTAGTAGTAGTAGTAGTAGTATTTAGTAGTAGTAGTAGTAGTAGTAGTAGTAGTAGTAGTAGTAGTAGTAGTAGTAGTAGTAGTAGTAGTAGTAGTAGTAGTAGTAGTAGTAGTAGTAGTAGTAGTAGTAGTAGTAGTAGTAGTAGTAGTAGTAGTAGTAGTAGTAGTAGTAGTAGTAAAAGTTGGTTATTTGATCCTTCTGGGTTTTTTTTTCTTTATTATACTTGCAGTGTTTCGGTACCACATTTACCATGTGTGCGAATCTGAAATGAGTCCATTGGTATACTGGTACAATAAACATTTCAATTGATCTTCCAACCTTATCTGAATTGATGTGAAGCATTACACTTGTAGAAAACCAACACTTCTATTTTAAGAATGTCAGAAAAGATCGTTCCCATGGACGTAACACCCGTCCTACCTGAGGATAACCAAAGTGGTAAATTTGGCTCCGCCCCTCCGTCTTTTGAGGAGGTCATGGGTCAATTTGTGACCTCTGTACAAATGAACCAACCAGAGCTTCCGTGTCTGGCCTTCATTGACATCATGCCCCGTATGATCAAGCCTGGGAATTTACAATTCAAAGAGTTGCCCGAATTTCAACGGTTTCAGGAGATAGTCCGTGGCGCTAATGCTTGGTTGGCGCAGAACCCAGATCTAGCCGTCTGGAAGTGCGAAACAGTGGAGCGAAAGATCCTGCAAAGCGAAGGTGAGAGCGGTCTCCTCGTGGATCTCGACTCAATGGGATGGCGTGAATCGGCCTGGAACTGCAACTGTTATGTGTTTGGTCTAAGACTTTGGCTCACTCAGCGACTAGACCAACATCAAACAACACAAGAAATTGGTCTTTTCAATATCACTCCGCAGACGAAAGAAGTTCAATACACACGCTACTGCCGTGCAGGCTTCATCGGTCTAAGCCACTACATGTCTACATGCCGAATTCACACTTTGGTCACATACGAAGGCCTTCGGAAAAGCATAGATGACTTCAATAGCAAGGTAAAAGCCAATCCACTCCCCGGCAGTATTCTGAACGTGGAGACAGCCACACTCAAGTTCGCTGAGGGTTTCGGCAAGAGCTCAGTCGAGGAAGTTGCTCAGATGAGCTCCTGGCACGAGTTGTCCGGCATGACGGTAAGACGACGGACCCAGGTGCTGCGGGTTTTCTACGTGAAGGGAGCGGCCACAACGCCACATCTCGAGATGTCAGAGTTTCTCCCGACAAGGATTGGCCAAGCTGGCTTCGGCAAGCCCGTCAGGTTCGCCGACATCAGCGATGCAGAAAACCAGGTAGCAGAGTGGCTGAGAGCGCAGCATGGGATCCGACTTGTGAATATCGAAACCCGAGAGGCAAAGTACAGCACTTTCTTCGATATGGGCGGGCAGTTAGACATTGATACAGACTCAACTGATGACTTCGATATCCCCGCATTCGAGTCGAACCGGGTTCGTTTTCTGCGAGTGTTTTTCATATCTGCTGCTTCTGGGGTGACATCATACGCAAACACGGCACTGACGGCGCGGACTTTCCCGCCCGTTCGGTGCAAAGGAGAAAACCGCTATGAGACCATGACGCAGACGATGGCAAGAATCGACGCTTGGTTGAAAGCCACAGGTCTGCCCATATTTGGGGTGGAGACAATCCAGGTTCTAAACGAAGGTCCCTCTTCATTCAACAAATCGCAGTACAAACTTCGCGACTTTGTGGGAAAGATCTGGGTCACAGCAATCAGAATCTATTTCGCTCCTCCACTAGCGGTTCTAGTGCCTAAGTATCTTCCGGTCGGTGAACACCGTGGGTCATCCACATGTAACATATTCTAGACTGACGGAGACCAAGAATGGACCGTGGGTCATCGACATGTAACATATTCTAGACTGACGGAGACCAAGAATGGACCGTGGGTCATCCACATGTAACATATTCTAGACTGACGGAGACCAAGAATGGACCGTGGGTCATCCACATGTAACATATTCTAGACTGACGGAGACCAAGAATGGACCGTGGGTCATCGATATGTAACATATTCTAGACTGACGGAGACCAAGAATGGACTGTGGGTCATCGACTTGTAACATTTTCTAGACTGACGGAGACCCAGAGTGGACCATGGATCATTGACATGTAACATATTCTAGACTGACGGAGACCCAGAGTGGACCGTGGATCATCGATATGTAACATATTCTAGACTGACGGAGACCAGGAGTGGACTGTGGGTCATCGACATGTAACGTATTCTAGACTGACGGAGACCAAGAATGGACCGTGGGTCATCCACATGTAACATATTCTAGACTGACGGAGACCAAGAATGGACCGTGGATCATCAACATGTAACATATTCTAGACTGACGGAGACCCAGAGTAGACTGTGGGTCATCGACTTGTAACATTTTCTAGACTGACGGAGACCCAGAGTGGACCATGGATCATTGACATGTAACATATTCTAGACTGACTGAAAACAATATTGGACCATGGATCATTGACATGTAACATATTCTAGACTGACGGAGACCCAGAGTGGACCATGGATCATTGACATGTAACATATTCTAGACTGACGGAGACCCAGAGTGGACCATGGATTATCGACATGTAACATATTCTAGACTGACTGAAAACAATATTGGACCATGGATCATTGACATGTAACATATTCTAGACTGACTCAGAACAAAAGTGGACCGTGGATTATCGACATGTAACACATTCTAGACTGACTCAGAACAAAAGTGAACCGTGGATTATCGACATGTAACACATTCTAGACTGACTCAGAACAAAAGTGGACCGTGGATTATCGACATGTAACACATTCTAGACTATATGTTTTCTCTTAATTTTTTTGCTCTGTTTTTTTTTTGGTTAAGCATTCTCATTTTTGTACACTGAAAAATAATGTCATACATTTTGGCTTGACATTTTTGTTTGTTTGTTTAATTTAACCTATTTTGTTTCACATCCTGAGTTCGGCATTGTACACAGAGATCAACGTTCAGTGAGAGAAAAGAAAAAAATGCATAAAATAAATTGTAAATAATGTTTATGTGGGTTTTTTTAAAGAAACAAAATTAATGAACAGAAAAGGAAAGAAAATATCTTTCAACAATTACAATACATGAGAGAGAGAGAGAGAGAGAGAGAGAGAGAGAGAGAGAGAGAGAGAGAGAGAGAGAGAGAGAGAGAGAGAGAGAGAGAGAGAGAGAGGGAGGGAGGGAGGGAGGGAGAGCGAAAGAAGGAATACTAGAGGAGGGACAAATTGGGGTGATTTTTAGATAACAGTGAATTGGAAGGAAATTTAAGTAAACAATGTAAGGATTTTAAAGAATTTACAACTAGTAAGAGTGAAAAAAAAATCGGAATTTGTTTGTTTCAAAGTTCTACATGTTCAGATGTAATCTACCTGTGATTTCACTTCAATGAGCTAACGTGCGTCAGACTATCAGGTTTTCTCACAGAACTACCCGTGTCAAACTATGAGACGTCCTTAAATTAAGCTAACTGTATCAAACTATGACATGAGATTTTCTCACAGAGAGCTACCCGTGTCAAATTATAAGATTTCCTTACACAACTACAGTAACATACCTGCTTCAGACTATGAGGTTTTCTCAGAAAGCTGCCTGTGTGAAACTATGAAATCTTTTCACCTGCGCCAGACTATCATATTTCCATACAGTAAGCTACCTGTGTCAAACTATGAGGTTTCCTGAAAACAAGCTACTTGTGCCAAACGTTGATTTTTTTTCCCAGAGAGCTACCAGTGTCAAACTATGCGATTTTTCACAGAGAGTACATAAAATGTCAAGCTTTTACTTTTTTCTATAGAGAGCTACATATGTCAAAGTTTTACATTTTTTGACAGAGAGCTATATGTGTCAAAATATGAAATTTCCTTTCAAAGAGATAGGTGTTTCACATAATGAGATTTCCTATCAGAAAACTACCTGCTAAAAATACTGAGATTTCTAATCAGAGAGCTACCTGATTTCTTATCACGGCACTACTTGCTTAAAATACCGGTAATGAGAATCCCTCACAGTTAGCCAGCTATTTCAAACGAAAAATAGAAGTGAGACTATTATATTTATCCTATAACTGGTCCGCCATAATACATACACTAGGTAAGCTAATCTAACCACTTCTGTATTGGCCATCGACCAGGGTACACGGTAAGATCCTGCATTGATCCACGGGTTGGATGTATAACCAGTAACCGGCAAGATCCTGCATTGATCCACGGGTTGGATGTATAACCAGTAACCGGCAAGATCCTGCATTGATCCACGGGTTGGATGTATAACCAGTAACCGGTAAGATCCTGCATTGATCCACGGGTTGGATGTATAACCAGTAACCGGTACAAGATTGCGCAACTTATATAGAGCAGTGTTCCCATACGAAAAAAAATATACAAGCATCCACTTGAAAAAGGGTTCAATCACAGTCAAAGATTTAGATGCAATCCAAACTATTGATGGTGAGTATTTCTGTGGGTGTTCGAGTTTTTGTACTCAAGTCAATACCTGCTTGAGATTCGCACCTTCTTAGAAAGTTTTGTTGGCCAATCAGAGATAAGGAGGAAAGTTAAAAAAAGAGACTCGAGTGATTGGGGAAAGGTCAAACCAGGAATATGGTCTCATGCCACTCCTAAGATATTAGGCAGACAACCTAGTGAAGCGTATGAGGCACTCTGATGATGGTTTTTAAAAGTATGATATGTCAAAAAAAAACAACAGCAAAAAAATAAAACCATCATAATTTCCAGGTAAACAACACGTCAAGACTTTGAGATCCCCAATCGAAATTCAAATAGACTACTGGGGAAACCGCCTTCGTCAGGCGGGTTCCCCGGACATCCCGAGGAGTCCTTTGTAGTGCACCATAAGTTTTTATAGTGCTATAGCAGATTGGCTCCCGTACCAATCCGGCTATACTAAGTAGGACCAGCATTTAGTGGGTATAGGGGTAGCCATAATGGCTATCTGCTAGGTCCGTTACCGGGGGCGGGAGAGAGGAAGTGTTATAGCGACCCTTCCAAGTTTGAGGTTGCCTAAAGTGCTTAGATGGGATTGTTGACCCTTCCAGCGTAAAATCTTAGACGTCGTTGGACAAAGCCAGTTTTGGATCGAGTTTTGAGGGCGCGTCTGTGGACCGACGCGCACTCCGCCAATGACCCGTCGTGTATCCTAGCTGAGCTGACCAACTGGGGGCGAGGCCTGAGGTCCCAAACCCAGTGCCACCTAACTACATCCCTCCCACCCACCAAGAGGAAGCACGAGCCCGGACTAGGGTATCGGGCTGCAAGTAACCGGCCCATATCGGGAATATCCACCGTCTACTGCGATCGAATTCCCGGGCCGGCCGCTCCCGTCCTGACCGTACCGCTTTGACTCGCGGTGAAAGTTTCGAGTCCCCCGAAGGGGAGCTCTACCGGCACCCGTCGGTTAAGAGAGAGCGGACCTGCGTCGCAGGCGCCGGCCTGAGCCTACGCCCCGGAAGCGCCGGCCACACTCCGGGGGAAAAGAAAAGACCTGCGGCATGTCACTAAGAGACTTCAGGGAGAGCCCGGGCGCGAACGCCGCCTAAGACGCCCGGAGGCTGGTCGCCGTTGGCAGCCACAGCTCCTGCGATCCCCAATCAAAACTAAACAGCGCGTTCACAACTTCATGTTTGTTTGTTTTTAAATCAAGAAGCATAGTTTCTCTACCATTTGAAATCGCTAACACTCGAATCACCATGTAAAGCTTGCTGTTGGTGTTGTTTAAGTATCACACTCCTTTCCTACAGTCAGATGCCACTCAAATCAATCATATGTGATAAATGCAAATCATTACGCAATTGTTTTTTTTTTTTTTTTTTGTTTGTTTTTTATTCCCTTAAGCTCAGTTTGTCTACCAGTTAAATGCTAAAAACAATTTCATTTTGCAAATATTTAATATCACCTTGCCAGAAGTGGCACTTGTATGCCCTCTCGACCAGCTTAATCAAGGGCCTACCGCGAGGTCACGTGACACGGTCCGCGGAGTATAACTTCATCTCAGCCATCTTGAAGGTCTCTTTAGACGAAGCGATTTGCAGCTAGCAACACAACTCCACAAAATACAGACATCCTAATTGGCAATTCCCATTGCTAGTGATTTGTGGAGAGCAGCAAATCTTCCAATTTTATTAATTTGTTTGCACGAAGCAAGCCACAAAAAATATTTTGGATACCAGTACAACTATAGCGTCCTAAATGATAGGGATTTAAGCTTAGCAGGTATTATGTGCTCATTCAAGTACAGTCTGTCCCAACAAATGAAAAAGGTGAAGCGAAAAAGAATAAGGGGTGTCTGGTTGCGTTCTTGGTTAAAACAATAGACCTGACGTATACGCGAGTCGCTTTCTGAAGATCACTCTAATCTAAATTTGAAACTACTATATATTTGAGGCACACAGTTGTTATCGTTCGTCCCAGATGTTTGTGCGGCCATTGGCAAGTGTGGTTTTTCCGGATTCAATAGTTGTCTTTGGTGCGATTTGGGCTTTACCAATCAAGATTCCAAGTCCCTCAGGGAGGCTTAGTAAATATCTTCGCCATGGAACTCTTTTTTTATGAAGCGCATTGGTACAAGCTATGTTCTCTTTGAGTGGCAAGGCGATGGGTGCCAAAGCATCTATAAATCGATGGTTCTAATCCCACCAATTCAAGCATTTTCGGTCATTTTCACTTAAAAGCCTTACCCTAACCACTGCTGAGCACTACCTAAAATTCTAGCTCTTATAATTCTTACTTATAGTAACCCAATGGTTTGCCTCCTCGAGATCTAAAGTTGAATACTACTACTACTACTACTACTACTACTACTACTACTACTACTACTACTACTACTACTACTACTACTACTACTACTACTACTACTACTACTACTACTACTACTACTACTGCTGCTGCTGCTGCTGCTGCTGCTACTCTACTACTACTACTAGCTCCAAAATATACAAAACAAACCAAAGCACTGCGACATTCAATTTCATTCAAAGCACACTTGTTTTGATATGTTTTGCACATTTTGGAGCTGCACTCTACCTATTTTTGTACTTTTATAGTGCTTCACAACTATTCACAAAGCTCTACTGTGACATTCAATTTAATTTAAAGCTCACGTGTTTTGTTTTGTTTTGTACAATTTGGAGCTGCACTCTACCTATTTTTGTTTTCTTACGGTGCATCACAACTATTCGCAAAGCTCTACTGCGACATTCAATTTAATTGACCTTACTACAACAACAACTACTACTACTACTACTACTACTACTACTACTACTACTACTACTACTACTACTACTACTACTACTACTACTACTACTACTACTACTACTACTACTACTACTACTACTACTACTACTACTACTACTACTACTACTACTACTACTACTACTACTACTACTACTACTACTACTACTACTACTACTACTACTACTACTACTACTATTACTACTACTATCAAATTAATGCTACTGATGCTACTGTTGTAGGTGGTGGCACTGGACTTGTTATTGTAGTGGTAGAAAACATGTAAGAAAACTGATCAACTCAAATTTCTAGTCACTCAATTAAATCCCCAGTAGTTAATTCTATGATTAGGGTAAAGTTGTTCTTTCTGGTCAGTGGAGTCAATGGAAAGTGATACAAAAGGAATGTTCATATTTTATTAAAAGCCAATTTAATATGAATAATACTATTATGCCTTTCATTGGCAAAGCTGCTATGTAAAAAATGGACGTTTTAAAGGCGAGAATAGGATTTGTAAGCCTAGAAAGTTTGTGCTGGGACCCTTCAAATCTCAGTTACCGGTTCTTATTAGACTTTAAATCTTTGCTGCTAGAAAATCAATCCAAGATACAGATTTAAATTTAGATCTCAAAGTAGGCCTGGAATTTAGGGGTAAAGACTGTCATAGATGAACAAAGATTGGATCCAGATGATTAAAAGATCTCTTTCCTTAATCTTCGATAGTCTGGCGACTTAATAATTATAGATCTAGAGTCCAACATGAACAAGTACCAGTAACTGAGATTTTAAAAGCTTGGCACTCTCCAGGAGTGCAAGTCTTGTATTTTTGTCGAAACATAGGTATGGCTTTTGTCCTGCCGACATTGGTGTCTGTGAAACAACTGAATAATCTCAGAATGAAACCGACTAATTTGGCAGCCATTAATTTCCAAAATTTTTTTGTCATAGTTGCTTGGTTTTGAGGTCTTCTCTATAAATTTGAGAAATCGCTAGCGACGAGCAGATAGCAAGAGTTGAAAGCGACAGAGCTCCAAATCGCCCCGTTTAATTCTGAACACAATGAGGTTTGTGGCTAGCGAATCTCTGCAGAAAGCGATTTATTCCTATCTGCAGATCTCTTCCTATTCTTTGGGCTACAAATTCCGCTCCCATACTATTTACATATATAATATCCAAGTGAATTTAAAACTAAACAAAACGATCTAAACTTTTCAAAGTAAAAAAGAACGAATACCGGTAAGCAAATAAACTGCTGTGTGGTCAATTGTTCCATCGAAAGTGCAAAGAATTTTTCAGTATAGCTCACTTTCTGTTTCTTTCCTAGATCAAGTCCACATCATTCATGCATGATCTCGACTAAGTCATGAATTTTGTTTGTTTTTTTAGCAGAGGGAATCCAGGTCTACCACAACATGTGAAAGTATGTGCGTAGTATGTATAACTGTAGAGTATAAATTTACGTAACATTTATTATTATTATAGGGAATCGATAGGATTCCTTATTAGACTCACTGTTTGTTATTTAGAATCGACTATAAAACTATTGTAATTTTTTAAAAACCAAGTATAAGAAGAAAGAAGAATAGTAGAAAGACCAACAGCATGCAGCAACAAAAACAAAATCAACATTACAACAACGAAAATAAATAAATAAATAAAATGAGCCTTCTCAAATAAAAAATGAAAATGAATAGAGCAATTTTCATTATCATTATTATTATAAGTAGTAGTAGTAGTAGTAGCAGCAGCAGCAGCAGCAGTAGTAGTAGTAGTAGTAGTAGTAGTAGTAGTAGTAGCAGCAGCAGCAGCAGCAGCAGCAGCAGCAGCAGTAGTAGTAGTAGCAGCAGCAGCAGCAGCAGTAGTAGTAGTAGTAGTAGTAGTAGTCGTCGTCATCATCATCATCATACTACTACTACTGCTGCTGCTGCTGCTGCTGCTACTATTACTACTACTACGTCGTCGTTGTTGTTGTGGCTGTTGTTGTATTATTATTTTTTTTTTTATTATCGGATTTTTTTTTTTTTTTTTTGTAAATGCTGCTGCTTTTGTTATCACCATTAATAGCTTACTATCTTATCAACATATGACATTTGTATCGCTTACCCCTTAAATACTCTTTAAAAAATTTCCTCTATGTTCTTCTCTCTCTCTCTCTCTCTCTCTCTCTCTCTCTCTCTCTCTCTCTCTCTCTCTCTCTCTCTCTCTCTCTCTCTCTCTCTGTATATATATATATATATATGTCTGCGTATCTCTCTTTTTTTTTTCTTTTTTTCTTTTCTCTCTGTCTCTGTCTCTCCCTTCCTCTTTCCCTTCTCTCTTGTAACTCCAATAATCAATAAATTCTATATCATAAATTCCTTTCCTGTCTTTCTTCCTCTCCCCTAAATATTCTTTTCTGGAAAAGTGTAACTTTGTCTTTTTTTTTAATTAACACGTGTGCCATTTTCGTTATAATTGTTTTGTATGCATGCGTTAAGCTATGGCTTTCACTCAGCTGTGATGAGTGGTTTTTTTCGTTCATTCTAGGGTAAATATGCGGGGAAAAAATTCAAATACTATTACTATGCAAGTTTTTCATAAGGTCAGATCTGCACCTTGCCTTAAAGGTGGCGGATATCCCTCCTTCTATGTGGGCCTCTGCACCACACAGCAGTGAAAAGTGCGCACTCTCTAGGTTATTTTTTTTTGATTGACCGCAAGCAGGATATTGATGACAACATTAACTTCTGCATTTCTTATTTGGCTGTAAACCTACTAGGTATAACCGGTCATCCTACGTCATAACCGGTCATTCTACGTCATAGTCGAACTCTTCAGTTTATGAGATCAGTAATTTTACGGCAGTTTGGGATGGTCATTCTACGTCATATAGAACTCTTCAGTTCCTGATATCAGTATTTTCTGACAGTTTGTGCCAGTGATTTCTCTTCATTTTTCCTGCATTAGCAATAGCAGCCGTAGATAAAAATTTTTTAATCTTAAGGGCCATTTTCACTGTCGTTCCGAACTATCAGGTATCCGTTAGTTCCGCCCATTGGTTAACTATCACTCCGAACGCATGTCCACACTGTGAGGTAAACCCGATAGGCAGATTGAACGGTTGGCTGGCTCTGAGCTTAAATTTAGATTTTGGCGGGTTTTGTGAAACATTATCACAATGATTATTCCATGCATCTGAGTCGAAGAAAACAAGACGTAGCAGGGCTTCTGTGTACCTCTGACTTGAAAACTTATTTTAGTTTCGGTGATTCAATTCAATTTTTAAAAGTTGAAAAAATAACAACACATCTTTTATTTGAGAAGGAAAAAAAAGCATTTTTGTAATGGAGGATTCATTTTTAGAAGATCTTGATGATTTTTTAGCCATTTATATACATGTACTAATATCTGCTAGAAAAAGACGAAATAAAAAACGAGCTATTTGGTAAAAAAAATGACTGTTGAAAAGGACACATTACACCCATACAAATATTTTGAAAGAACTTCGGCCATACCCAGACGATTTCAACAATTACCTGAGGATGGATGAAAAGACATGCGTTCAACTGTATGCCATTCTTCGCCCTTTGACTGAAAAGGAAACCACACAAATGAGAGAACCAATCAGCGCACACGAAAGACTGACAGCAACATTACGATTTTTAGCAACGGAGGCGAAATACAGGGAATTGCAGTATATGACCTGTATATCTCCACAAGCATTGTGTAAAATGATCCCTGAAACTTGCTGTGCAATTTATCAAGCCCTGTCCAAGGATTATCTGAAGGTGAGTTTGTACATTCTTAATTTCTTTTAACAATTATAGCCTTTACGAACAGGACCTTAAACGCGTATTGCTATCACCATGATTTCAAACTAATAATAATAATCCGAGTCATCGCAGATTATCAAATACATGTAGGACATTATAAATATAATTATCGTTATCATTAGTATTAGCAGTATCGCCACCAGTAAAAAGAAAAGAAAAACAGTTTCAGTTTATAGCTTTATTACTTTATTAACTTAATAATGTTTTAAGTATTATTTTTACTTAGTTCTTTAAAATATATTTTGAAGCATATTGTACGTTAATATGGAAATAATGTGAGGAAAAAGTACCAAGAGAGTAATTATCTAGTAGTTCTAATAGGAGTCATATTGTTCCATGTTTTCTGGGTTTGAAAACTGAATATGTCTATGTGACTGCGAGTAAGCACTGCTTGTCGAGGGTGGTGAACAGTAATAATATTAGGTCTTTGCCTGGCTCCAATAACTATGTGAGGCTGCTGAGACAAGGTTCCCAGCTCTGCTGCATACGTTGCGTCTGCTATCAATATCAATATTTTCTAGGTGGATTCTCTGCTCCCTTGGCAGATTCCTCATTTTGTGGGCCATCGATTTCCCGTAAGCATCGAACTGATCCTCGACGGAAGGCGCAGGTCGAGCGCTAGTTAGTCTCTGTCTAGCCAGAGAGAGAATCTCTGCATCCTCCGACTTCCTTTTTTGCTGGTCTTCTTTGGCTTTGAGTTTGTTTGACTTGTTGCAGCGGTGGTGCAGGCCTGCGCTCCTGTCCCTCTGCACTTCCAGGGGAGTCAATTACTTCGACTTGTATTTCTGGAGTCTGTGAAAAATGAGAAATAACAATGTTAAGTATAATAGTCAGACCTAAACTGTCGATTATAATTACACTAGCTTTATGATGATATTGATAACTTATTTCCCCCCTCTCTTTTCCTCAGTTCCCCTCTACGAAACAAGACTGGCTTAGCATTGCACAGGATTTTGAGCAGAAATGGCAATTTCCCAACTGCCTGGGAGCTATTGATGGGAAGCATATCGCTATAACTCCACCACCTGAAGCGGGCTCGTACTATTATAACTACAAAGGCTTTAACAGCATGGTACTGCTTGCGGTAGCCAATGCAAATTATGAACTTGTGTATGCAAGTTTTGGAACTAATGGGTGAGTTTCAGATGGAGGCGTCATTGATCAAATTTATTTTTATGACAAACTCATTAACGGTGCCCTTCAGATTCCAGAACCTAGCAAGATCAATGTCCTATGTTTTTGTAGCGGATGAGGCTTTTGCATTGCGGCCAGACTTTCTGAAGCCTTTCAATGTGCGGGTCTTGGATGATAAAAAGAGAATTTTTAACTACAGACTCTCTCGAGCGAGACGAGAGATTGAAAATGTCTTTGGAATACTGGTCTCAAGATTTGGAGTTTTCCGATCTCAAATCAATCTCAAGCCTGAAAATATTGATAAGGTCGTTACACAATTTTTTAAGAAGAAATGCTTCGCAAAGTTACTCTCCACCAGAACACTTAGACCACGAGGAACCAGTTTCTCACGAGATGCAAGACGGCCAGCGAACAGATAGTCCACATGTAGCAAACATAGCTCATGGTCAGAACAGGAATGCATTCGAAGAAGCTAAGTTTGTAAGAGATCAGTTCATGATGTATTTTAACACAAACGGAAAGGTTCCATGGCAAGATGCGTACGCATAGGCGTCATCAGAAAAAATGATCTTCAGTGGTTTTCATGAACCCCCCCCCCCTCCCTCCCCTCTTTGCCTCCAATTCCAATTCCACCCTTTCAGTTTCATCTCTCAATCTCCTTTTTTATATTCATTTATAAAAATATAGACAATAAATCGGCAATTTCTTTTTTTAGATCACAACTAAGATTTATTGATGAAAACCATAATTGTCATTATAAATAACTACTACTACTACTACTACTACTACTACTACTACTACTACTACTACTACTACTACTACTACTACTACTACTACTACTACTACTAATACTACTACTACTACTACAACTACATCTACTATAGTTCTACCATTTCTTAAAATATTTTTTTTCTTATAATCATCATCAGCATTACCGTCAACAAAATTGTCTGTTATTTTATTATTATTATTATTATTATTATTATTATTATTATTATTATTATTATTATTATTGTTGTTGTTGTTGTTGTTGTTGTTGTTGTTATTGTAGTTGTTCTTGCTGTTATTAATTTTCAATGCCAAATTAGTGTTATGCTAACTGTAAAGGAAATGGGTGCGAAAAAAAAAATAAATAAGAAAAACGATGTAAAAATTGAAATGATTTTAATGTAAATTATGAGCTTAAAAAATTAAAACAAATTGCCAGTCTTACCTGTGAAATCTCGTCTTCATCTTCTATAAATGTGTCTTCATTTGGCTCTGGTGACTCCGGGGTAGGTCCAAACGGGTTAGGTTCTAAGCTGGTGATTACTGGTCTTGTGATTTCTTGATCCCTTAAGAAAATGAGGTGCTCATAGTACCACAGCTTGGGTTCATATACCTCATCTGTCCCTGAGCCTGAGAGTTTTGAGCTCTCTACTTTCTTCAATTCTTTTCGGAAGGAGCCTCTCAAGTTATTAATCTTTTTAGTCACGGAATCTTTGTCAGCGATTTTGTCGGATTCACGCACAAAATCCAGTAACAACTGGTAAGATTTTTCTTTCAAAAAACGATTACTATATTCTTTACTTTTTATTTTCCACAAACATTCTTGTTTCCTGTACAATTCGAGAAATTCAATAATTTTTTCTTTTGACCAGAATGTCATTTTTCTTTACCATTTAAAAACCAGATACTATTACCGGTATGATACAAGTATAAAACAAGAGGGTCTGAAATCAATTTGGTATAAATTATCTAGCGGCAACAAGAAGTCACAGTGTTGTGTAGCACATTGCATGCATTATAGGCCTATTTATTTAGCTAGAATCAAGATCCAGGCTTTAATATTACTCAACGGAGAAAAATGTGGGAGGAACAAAGAGGGAAAAGAAAGTGTAGTTGATCTTTCTATCTTGAAAAGAAAGTGACAAGAGAGAGAGAGAGAGAGAGAGAGAGAGAGAGAGAGAGAGAGAGAGAGAGAGAGAGAGAGAGAGAGAGATAAGGTAGTGATTAATGAAAATTAAAACTATCTTTCTAAATAATGGTTAAAAATTGTTACTCGAACATTTTCACTAATTTTAATACGCTGAATCTGAATTTGTTAATAGATTTGGGCTACGGTTAATATTTAAAAAAGATTTTTAAAACGAATCTAATTTTCCTGCGCCCATCAATCACCGACGCCGCCAGCCACGCCCCGGCTATCAAATAACTGCGACAAAATATCAAGCTTGTTGGATTCGCCGGGCGGCGTGACGGTGGCCCCATGGAGTGACGAAAAACTATGAGATTTTCTCGTCCACACTGTCAGTTCCACCTCACGGGTCGACCCATCGGGCGCCCAATAGGTACCCGATAGTTCGGAGTGACAATGTGGACGCCGCTTTAGTATCAGTTCTGGCCAGATTTGAGACCGCGTACTATAAGACGCTTATTTAGAGGCCGGAACGCGGAATCGCTCAGTAGATCTAGTCAGTCGTTGAGAACTAATTTTTTTTTATGCTGACAGTGATTATGGGAGGCTTTTCTTTTCGAAAAAGGGAATTCTAGACCTAGGTTAGATTAGTTCTAAGCTCTCTGTGTTTTTTTTTTTTTTTTTTTCATTTCTATTTTTTATCTAGATATAGATTAATAAAATATTTTTAATTTTATGTTATCCACCATCTTGATTGCTTTATGGTTAAGCTTATGGATTCTTCCAGATTTTTCAATCTAGATCTCGATCTATATCTAAGTTTTAAAGAGATTCCAAGAAAGTAATCTTGATCCACTCGTGCCAGAAGTGGTTCTTCCTTGCACCCAGAGTGGATTCACTTTAGATTTCAATTTGATTTAGAGCATTTATTTTTTTCTCTCTTCCTTTCATCCCATCGTTGTGAACTGGATTATTTCTAGATCTAATCTAGATCTAGTCTTAAGCGGCGTCCACATTGTCACTCCGAACTATCGGTTACCTGTTGGGCGCCCGATGGGTCGACCCGTGAGGTGGAACTGACAGTGTGGACGAGAAAATCTCTTAGTTTTTCGTCACTCCATGGGGCCACCGTCACGCCGCCCGACGAATCCAACATGCTTGATATTTTGGCGCAGTCATTTGATAGCCAGGGCGTGGCTGGCGGCGTCGGTGATTGATGGGCGCAGGAAAATTAAATTTGTTTTTAAATATTAACCGTAGCCCAAATCTGTTAATAAATTCAGATTCAGCGTTTTACAATTAGTGAAAATATTCGCGCGAGTAACAATTTTTAACCATTATTTAGAAAGATACTTTTAATTTTTATTAACCACTACCTTATCTCTCTCTCTCTCTCTCTCTCTCTCTCTCTCTCTCTCTCTCTCTCTCTCTCTCTCTCTCTCTCTCTCTCTCTCTCTCTCTCTTTTCAAGATAGAAAGATCAACTACACTTACTTCTTTTCTCTCTTTGTTCCTCCCACATTTTTTTCTGTTTAGTAATATTAAAGCCTGGATCTAGATTCTAGCTA
This sequence comes from Elysia crispata, assembly GCA_033675545.1. NCBI lineage: Eukaryota > Metazoa > Mollusca > Gastropoda > Plakobranchidae > Elysia > Elysia crispata. The sequence goes on from JAWDGP010001472.1 coordinate 487,405, forward strand.
AATAAATAGGCCTATGATGCATGCAATGTGCTACACAACACTGTGACTTCTTGGTCTTATCCATCCTCAGGTAAATGTTGAAATCGTCTGGGTATGGCAAAAGTTCTTTCAAAATATTTGTATGGGTGTACTGTGTCCTTTTCAACATCAATTTTTTGACCAAATTAATAGCTCGTTTTTTATTTCGTCTTTTCCTAGCAGATATTAGTAGTAGGTAGAAACTCATTGGGGAGCTAGATAACAGGGAGTCTTCAGAGAAGAAACCCCCCTTGTAGCAAGTGTTTCGGCCCTGAACCTCTGACACTCTAAGGGGGCCGGGCCACACCCAGGTCATGACTCCCAGGTGTCTCCCTGTTATCTTTTTTTTTTTTTTTTTTTTTCACAGCGCCAGGTTTCGAACCCATACCCTCATCTCTTGATGGATTGCTGATCCCGGCGCTATACCACTTCGCCAACTGGTCCTGCGAGCATTTTTAATCCTTATGAAGGAACCTCTCATTTCTCCTGCTCCAGATCCACCGGGAACTGTTTTCGGCTATTTCCGCCAGAAACTTTAGAGCTTTTGTTCTTTTGTTGCCACATATTGAAAGTTTAGTTAGAAGGTCGTAGACTGATGACCCTACGAATCCTCTGGCACCAACCTCAACGGACATCACCACAGCTTTGTATCCGGCATTTTCTAGCTCTTTGGTCAGGTTCATGTATTTCTCTCTTTTGTAGATGTGGGCCTCTTCCATTCTGTTTTCATATGGTACTGTTAGCTCCACCATGATCAATTGTTGTGTGGAAGCTGAATGGATCACGATATCAGGCCTTAATCTCGTTTCTTTGATTATACTGGGGTGACTGTCCCATTCTGGAAGATCTGCTGAAACATCCCAGTCATCACAGCCGTCTAGAAGGCATTTGATCTGGTTTGTTGTCCTCACCGGCCTTCCGTGCCATGACTTAGCGCCTCCCTCTGTTGTGAATATCAACGCGTTGGTATTAGGGAGGGTAGTCTCTCCTTTAGCCGTGCTTATGATTGCGGCAAGTTCTTGAAGGACTCTGTTATGCCTCCATGTGTATCGCCCCTGTGAGAGGGCGATTTTGCAAGAGCTCAAGACATGCTCTGTGGTCTGCCTGCCTTGGCATAGCGGACAAGTGGGGTCCTCTTTCTTTCCCCACCGTACTAGATTTGCGTTTGAGGGCAGGAGATCGTACACTGATCTGATGAGAAAGCTGATCCGAAGTGGCGCCATGTGCCAGATCTCATTCCATGTGAGGGATTTCTGCAGGGCATTATCGCAATTAGTCCATTGTCCCTGTTGAGGTTGCTGGACTGCTTTCTGAACCCTTCTGGAATCTTCATTGAGCCGTATCTCATTAATGACCATGTCTCTTTTCTCTTTCCCTTCTGCTTTTGACCACCACTTTGCTGTAGATGATCCTAGCCCTTTGCGGTCAGTTTGAGTTTGCCCAATCACTTCTTTAATCTTAAGGCACTCCTTAGCTTCGTCTACGGCTTCGACAACTTTCCATTTCCTACCCGTCTTTATGGTAGGTTGCACTGTCTTCACAATTGGGTCCTCGGAGTCTTCTAACATCGAGAGTAGCCTGGCTTTGCCACATTTATACTCTTCCAAGATGGATTTTAGTGGGAGTCTCAACTTTGCTTTACGGCAGTACATTGCCACATCTGTGAGATCCGGAGGCACCCCTAACCACCTCCTGGTGAACTTATTCATCTTAGCTTCTATTGCCTCAACTGTAGTTGAGCAGATTTCATAGACCAGGAGTGGCCAGAGGAGCTTCGGAATTAGCATAAACTGTAGACACCACACTTTTAACTTACCCTGAAGGCCACATCTGTTGATGGCTAGCAGGCCTTCGGTAGCGAGTTCTACTGTTTCTAGTCCTCTTTTGGTATCTTTCATGGATGAATCGTACCATCTCCCAAGGCTCTTAACTGGTTCTTGACTGACCGTTGGTATCTGCTGACTGGCCACTGTGAACGTCGTCGTCGCATCTATTTTACCTTTCCTGACTGAAAGACTGCGAGACTTCTTTGGTTTGAATTTCATCCTGCACCATGCCATTAAGACGTCAAGGCGCTCTAGCATTCGGCGTGTTTCGTCTTCCTTTGAGCAGATTATGGTGGTATCATCCATGAATGCTTTCAAAGGAGGCATGTAGCAACCACCACCTAGATTAGCCGGGCCTGCGCTATCTCCTGCTGCTTTCAAGATGACTTCCATAGCCATGACGAACAGGATTGGTGATATGGTACAGCCCATGGCGATTCCAATTTCCAAGTTGATCCAGTCTGTGGTATAGCTATTAGTGGAGAATCTCATCCGGAAACCGCTGAAATAGTCATCTAGCATGACTTGTATATATCCTCCGGAACATGGTACATCCTCAGCGCAAGCTGAATCATTTGGTGTGGTACCGATCCGTAAGCATTTGCCAGGTCCAACCAAATGACGTCGAGGTTAAGTTTCTCCGATTTTGCCCTTTGAATAGCTTCCCAGATCATTGTTGCATGCTCTAAGCATCCAGAAACTCCGGGGATGCCTCCTTTCTGGACCGAGGTATTTATGTACCCATTTTCAGTGAGATATTTTGTTAAGCGGGATGCCATGACTGAGAAGAATATCTTTCCTTCTACATTCAACAGCGAGATTGGTCGAAACTGATTTATTTCAGTCGAGTTTTGCTCCTTGGGTATATAAACTCCATCAGCAGACATCCACTGCTCACTGATCTTGAGGTTGCTCCATGCTCCTCGGAGAATTTAGTGTAACCGCTTTAGAACGTTTGGACATCTTTTATACAGAAGATAAGGCACGCCATTGGGGCCTGGAGCTGACTTGGCTCTTGCTTTTTGCACTACTGCAATGATTTCTTTCAAGCTTGGTGGTTTGCTATTGAATTCTTCTCCGGGAGCAGCTGGCCACTTCAGACCAGCAGGTTCACTTAGAGGTATTTCTCTATTTCGGTCAGAATATGTTTTCCTCAGGTGGGCCTCCAGCTGTTCTTTCTCTACTGAAAGAGAGCCTGATCTTGGTTGCTGGAAGAGTTGTCTTGCAAACTGAAAGACTGGTCTTTGTAGAAGCGTTCCTGGTTCTTTTTCTTTTGACTTCGTCTCTTCCTTGCGGATTCTGCTCTGCTCAGTGCTGAGTGTTTCGTCTTCAAACCTCGGCAAAGTTCCTGCAGCCCATTTTTCTCTTCTTCAGTCGCTGATTTCATTTGTTTCCTTAAGTTTTTCTTCTGCTTTCGCAGGGTTTCCATCTCACGTTGCCTTCTACTTTTCATAGGTTCTCTTTCGGCTTGATGTTGTTTAGCCCCGAAGGTGTTAATACATGTCTGGTAGATAATGTCACAGAAAGTGGTAAGTTTGTGCTCCAAAGTGCTCTTCCCGATGAGCTTGTCCAGTTGTAGGACTATTTTGCTATCCAGAGCTTCCCATTGTTCTTTTGCGCTTGCTGGTGGGAAATTGATCTTCTGGCGTTTAGCGTTGATGAGCTGTCGGAATTCTTCGTCAGACTCCTCAGCGTGGATTTCCTCAGCACTGTGGTTTTGAACCTGGCTTTGGTTTTCCGACGTCTTACCTGCCTGAGCAGTGCGCTGCTGTTGATTCGTCGAAGCATTCAAGCAGCCCATTTTAGTCCTGTGGATCTTCATCCCTCTTTCGGTGGTAAATCTTCTGCCACATACACATTGGTAGTCCATTTCCAAATTGCTCCGTTGTTCTAATCTCGTAGTCCTTTGGGCGTTTTCAGTCGTGATCGATTTGTCACCTATTGATCCATCATTCTCTCCCCCTTTCGGTGGATCGTGGGAGCATCTTTCTTTATTATGTCTTGTAGCGATTTTATTTTGAGACCAAGGGGTTGCTAGCCCACGAGGCCTCGATTCTAGTCTTTCCTAGTGTCACCTGTCTTTCCAGGAGTCCTCCGGTCTCTCCCGAACGTCCTCCGGCCTATTCCCGGAAGTCAATGGACATGCCATGTGTAGTAGGTAGAAACTCATTGGGGAGCTAGATAACAGGGAGTCTTCAGAGAAGAAACCCCCCTTGTAGCAAGTGTTTCGGCCCTGAACCTCTGACACTCTAAGGGGGCCGGGCCACACCCAGGTCATGACTCCCAGGTGTCTCCCTGTTATCTTTTTTTTTTTTTTTTTTTTTTCACAGCGCCAGGATTCGAACCCATACCCTCATCTCTTGATGGATTGCTGATCCCGGCGCTATACCACTTCGCCAACTGGTCCTGCGAGCATTTTTAATCCTCATGAAGGAACCTCTCATTTCTCCTGCTCCAGATCCACCGGGAACTGTTTTCGGCTATTTCCGCCAGAAACTTCAGAGCTTTTGTTCTTTTGTTGCCACATATTGAAAGTTTAGTTAGAAGGTCGTAGACTGATGACCCTACGAATCCTCTGGCACCAACCTCAACGGGCATCACCACAGCTTTGTATCCGGCATTTTCTAGCTCTTTGGTCAGGTTCATGTATTTCTCTCTTTTGTAGATGTATATAAATGGCATCCTCCATTACAAAATTGCTTATTTTTGTTCACAAATAATACATTTATAATCAATGTTAATTCTATTTTTCAATGAACAGAGTTAATGAAATAAAGGTTTGAATTTTTCATAATTTACAGGAAGAAAAAAATATCTAGAAATTTATAATAACTTGAAGCATGTATTTGTTAGCAATGCCAATCCGACGTCCGCAGGCTAGACAACTCTAGCTAAATTTCAGTGCGCCGCGGCCCGTAGACCTAGGCAAAAAATGGACCGCGATTGAGCAACGGTTGCCGTTTTATAATTATAACTACAGCGTCATTTTATAACGTATCGCGATGAAACTTGGTGTACAGTCAGAAAAGATATTCTTCTATACTTCTGCTGTAAAACGGTATTGATCGGCCGTCTGTAAGTGTTGTTTCTGAACGAGTTTTTTCTTTTCGTTCGCTGCTCTCTAAAACTACTGGGACTACGCATTTCGTCTTTGGACAGATAATTTTTTAACATTTCTTGTGCCATTTTTACTTACTTACATTACTTTTTGTCCGCGTATTTTCTCGTATTCGTCTTTGAAAGACACCCACCCTCTCAAAATAATGGCACTTGACACTCAAGACAAGCCGGCCTGCTAAGCCTTTGGTGTAGCGCACAAACTGACGTTTGGTTTGTGACGTCACATGGCTAACAGCGCTTCTTTCATTGGTCAAGAGTATGTGAACTGGGTTAGGCGAGTTTATCTTATTGGATTTTCTTCTTTTCAACACAACTCAAAATATGCATTCACAAGCTGCAAGTACATGTAGTTTAGTTTAATGAAAAGAACGATAACTAAAAATAAAGGGCAATAACTCTGTCAATACTTTTGCAACGGGCAAGAAATTTATTTTGAGTAATGTTCACAAAAGGCCTAACAACTTTCCTTCTTTAAAGTATTTAAAATTATTTGTAAATAAGGAGTTACAGGCACTTAAATATTGGCCTGCTGAGCCTCATATGCTTGATAGTTTTTGAGTTTCCTTACTTGGCAATGCACCATATGTAAATTAAATTTAAAAATTGATTTATTATCTGATTTTGAATTTGGAAATCTAACAACCATAGTCAAACTTTTATAGAAGGAGTAAGTAAAACACACTTTAAAAAACATAACGGTTATGAAAGTTTCACTTTCGTCACCTATTTACGTGCATGTACTGCATCGTACATCCTAAGCCAGCCAATTACAAATCTTCTTAGAGTGTTAATCTACATAGTGTGGCGGTCTATGTAGAGTTATAATAGTGTTTGGCTCTGTGTAGAGTGTGACTCTAAATAGTGTCCGGTTCTATGTAGTGTGACTCTAAATAGTGTCCGGCTCTATGTAGAGTGTGACTCTGTCAAAATTATCTCTGACAAATTATGATTCTATATAAAAAAATACACTTAAATGTCAAATTTCATGGAAATATATTGCTAAATAAAGAAATTAGGAGGTTTTAACTTCCTTCACAACAAAAAACAAAGCACCAAAAAGGTCCATTTATTCCTCTTTACACCTATGCACATTTTTGGATTACTTAAATCCTTATAATTTTTTTTTCTGGACCGATTCTCAAAATTTAAAAAGTTTTCTTCTTTTGAGAGCAAGCTTTATAACTTCCAATCATTAGTAGGTAAATGTTACAGCTCTGAAATTTTGGATTGGCATTGCTATCTTGTGTCTTGGCCTTAATCTCCTTTTTTTTTAATTCAATTATTTGAAAAGAAAGATGCGCACAAGAGAAAACTTGTCCGAATTTGTCGGCAAAATAGGAGAAAGAGGATAAAAGCCAATAACCAGAAGTACCGGAAAGAGAGAGGACGGGAGAGAGAGCGAGAGAGAGAGAGAGAGAGAGAGAGAGAGAGAGAGAGAGAGAGAGAGAGAAAAGAGGAGAAGGCAGTTCGACATGAACAAGCCAATAGACAGAAGTATCGGAGAGAGAGAAAGAAAAGAGGAGAAAGCAGAACCACATGAAAATCCAATCGACAGAAATACTGGAGAGAGAGAGAGAGAGAGAAAGAAAGGAGAAAGCAGAACCACATGGACAATCCAATCCACAGAGGTATCGGAGAGAGAAAGAAAAGAGGAGAAAGCAGAACCACATGGACAATCCAATCCACAGAGGTATCGGAGAGAGAGAGAGAGAGAGAGAGAGAGAGAGAGAGAGAGAGAGAGAGAGAGAGAGAGGGGGGGGGGGAGGAGAAAGCAGTGCTACCACATGAACAAGCAAAACTTGATGAATGGTTTATCTTCAACTTGTAAAAGGAGAAGAAGAAGAGGAAGAAGAAGAAAACGTCATGCGAGGCTGTAATCAACCATCTCGGAAAGGTCTTCAAAAGTGGCAAACGAAAGCTGCGCTTATAAAATTGGACTGCCTGAATAGGACAATCAAGGAAGATGTTATTTCTTGATTTCTTACTAAAATAGCTGTAGACATACCTTATTCAAAGGCTGGTACGAAACAAAAGAAAGTCCTCACAAAAACGGTGATTGACCTCTATTTGGACTTCAAAAAGCAGCACCCTGGATGCAAGGTATCATTTTCTACATTTAAGAGAAGAGGACGAATTAATACTTTGCTGTCAAATAACATAAAATTTGCTCAATGCCTGTGTGAAAAATGTGTCAACATGATGCTAATGATGACTCACTTAATCCATTCTTAGAGAAAAAAAAACCTACAGTGGGTGAGGCAGATCTGAATTGCAAAGTAACTAATGCTGATGAGCAGATAAACAAAACACTATGTGCTGTGTGAAGTTGGAAGTGTATTGACAGGAAGTGTGGGAAATGCGGTGCAACAAGGTTTCTTTAGGCAATAGAATGTGAAGTGGGGCAGAGAAACGAATTCAAAGATGATGAACTAAAGTGGATGCGTTGGAAAAAGACTGCTGCTTCCACTAAGAATCTGGTAACAAAGGGCAGAGTTGAATTCATATGTGATCTTGTGTGTGTTTGCTAGAGATCTATCTAGTATGACAAGACATTTGTGTGTGTGTGTGTGTCTCTCTCTCTCTCTCTCTTTCTCTCTCTCCCCCCCCCTCTCTCTCTCTCTCTCTCTCTCTGAAGATAAATACGTAATCTGTAAATACGAAACTGAAATAATAAGATTTATTTCTCCGAGAAAATATACGATATGAAAGAATCTAAAAATCTTAATAGGAGATGAAACTAACCAATTAATTAAAAAAAAAAAAAAGAATGTAAGCAAACAAAGACTTGGATAAATGCATAAATTCTAAAATTCTTTGAAGCAACAACTACCTGGTATCAAAGAATTACTATTATAAACTCTGGGTACCCGTAAAAGGGAAGCAAACAAGTGAAACAGCCTAAATCCCTAGATTAGGACAAAATTTACAACCAGCATAGCTGTATCAAAAAAAAACAAAAAAAAACAGATTACTTACCAGTTGCACAGAATTAAGAAATTCTATTGAAAATACCAAAACTATGATAGGAAGGAAAGGAAAAAAATTACAAAAACATTCTTTGGCTCAAGCTATGCTTTTGAACACTTTGAACAGATGTAGCAACACACATAGTGAACACTCGTGAAAAATGGCAAATAAATTTAGTCAAATATTTGAAGTCTTGTTCCAGACCTGAACACAGCTATATACAGGTAGTAAGATAATTTAACTATTTGTCCCATAACATTTACAAAATATTTAGAGGAAAAAAATGACCCTGGTGATTTGAGTAATGATTTTTACCATGGTATTCATGTAGAAAACTAGAGGTGTAAATGCAGTTCACAAACAAATTCTTTTGTTTCATTTCAATCCTAGCAAGAGTTGTTTCTTTTTTACCCTCAGCAAATTATCGAGATCAGCTAGAACACCAACAGACTCAGTCTGCTATATACTGATGACTAAATTACAATATCACAGAATAGTTAGTAAAACTTAGACTAGACCAGAAAAAAAAAAGATTTCCTTGGCAAGACTCAAAGTCTTTGGAATGAAAACAGGTTATGGAGACTATGTCTATCACAATACATTTTGTTACACCTCAAAAGATGAAAGTTTTTCAGATTTCATATGAAATAAAAAAAAAAAATTAAAAAGCACAAAGAAATCTAAAAAAGGAAAAAAGCTTTTTTAGACAAGGTAAATATTGCATTTGATTCATGGTGCAAAATTGAAGACAAAATATATATACTTGACCCTCCAGACCCCAATTAGAATGAAACGGGTAGGACTAGATCAAATATGAGAATCAAAATAGAGACTTTCGTTTTCTATGTTGTTTTCTCATAAGATGTAGAATTGTAAGTATATGGTACATTTATTTCTACATTGTAAAAATAACCATTAAATATGGTACATGAGATAATTTGGTCACAATAATGTCATGGTTTTGTTATAATGAATTTTGTGTGTGTGTGTATCAGTGAACATATTTTTGTTACATCATCTTTCAACGGTGGGCTGGGACATGAAAAAATTGTATTTATGAGTTAGGGTAAGAGTGCCAGTTGCAAGATGGCAGAGCATCATATACTCTTCAAACATTACCAACACAAGATTTATCTAGCTCTTGTTAGTCTGCCAACAAGTTCCTGGCAGGTTCGCCCTTGGTATCAAAGATAAATTGCTGCCATTTTTTTTAAATTGATTAATACAAGAAACTTACTGAAACCAACAGTCATGTCTACAATAATTCACATTAATCTCTTGTGTTTTTAGATAAAAAGCGAAATCTATAGTCAAGCGGGGATCCCTCAAAAACTTTGGAGAATTTTGATGCACTTAAAAATAACGTGTTTGAAAATTTAAGTGATAAATACCAAATTTAACAAATGTATAATAAAATGCTACTAATCTCCTGGACTGGTAAGAAATCAATCGAAACAGTGCTGTGAAAAGCTTACACTACAAGATCAGTCATAAGTAGAATATGTAAATGCTAGGCAACCTTTTTTGACCATGCAATGAGAAGAGAGAAACTAGAACATATTGTGACAACTGGAATGATCGAAAAAAAAAGCCAGCAGGGGAAAACAGCATGAAAAGATGTTGGTGGGCCAAAAAAGTTGCTAAATATAGAACAAATGACCGATGCACTTAAGCAACGAGGGATAGAGATGCATGGACAGTCATGATTGCCTACGCTAAAGAGCAGGGCACCTGATTGATTGATAAAAAATTTACTTTCTTTTGTGTTTAGTTTATTGCAGAGATTCATACAAAATGCATAAAAAAAAGAAAGGAAATAAAAACTGATGTCCTTTGTTTTCATTTTTTATGTTAAAACACGTTATTTTTTTACAACACTTTTCCTGTTTGGGTTTCACAAACATTACTCCAATAAGGTTATGGTTCTACACCCCCTTAACATTGCCCCATATCTCCCCCCATGAGGTCTACAAATGTGATAAAGGGAAAATTGTTAAACTCACCATCTATGTCATTTCTTATGCACCTCTAGTTTGAAGGCAGAATGTTCAAAGAATGAGTGTTAAATCTTTGAACTGGTTTAAACAAGAGGTGGAGATAATAAGGAAGAAAGAATTGGGACTCGAAAACAGACCAGTTTGAGGGATCCATGTTCAACCAAATCAAGATCAGTTTCATTCAGGACACCTAGAAACTCTTCTCCTGCCACCGCAATTGAGCAATTTACTGACAAAATAATCATCGGTGGAAAAACTCTGTGTAAGATTAATATTATATATGACTAACTGTTTGTTACAAGGTACAATTTTGCTTAACATTATAATACTGGTCAAGCAAACTGAGTTTCTCAGTAGAAACCAAGATTGTCAGCTCACTAGTGTCATTCTTGAAGCAGGGCACTAAGCATAACAGATTCAAGCCCAAATAGATTAAAAGTGGGCAATTTACGTACATATGGAGGAAAGGAAGCCAGCCAATGCTGATTCACACATACAACTTGTATAAAATCCTCAGGAAACAAAAAAAAAAAAATTTTTTTTGCAACCCAACAAGGGAAAGTAAATTTTCTGCAGATCTTCAGTGAAAGAGCAAAACTTGAAGCTGAGATCAATATAGGTTGTGAAAGACTCATGCTCCAACAATGCAACCCAAGTCTACATACATGGGATCAGTTTTACTCACCCTTTACCAAAGTGACTTATGTTAACTTTGATACTAGGTACTGCCTCTCTGCCTCTCATGCACCAGTATTAGAATTGAACAGAGCATGCCTGAAATAGAAAACTGGTCTGGTACAAAAACATTATATACTATCACCATTAGGCAGAGCATGCCTGAATTAGAAAACTGGTCTGATACAAAACCATTACATACAATCACGATTAGACAAAGCATGCCTGAATTAGAAAACTGGTCTGGTACAAAACCATTACATACAATCACGATTAGACAAAGCATGCCTGAATTAGAAAACTGGTCTGGTACAAAACCATTACATACAATCACGATTAGACAAAGCATGCCTGAATTAGAAAACTGGTCTGGTACAAAACCATTACATACAATCACGATTAGACAAAGCATGCCTGAATTAGAAAACTGGTCTGGTACAAAACCATTATAAACTATCACCATTAGGCAGAGCATTCCTGAATTAGAAAACTGGTCTGATACAAAAACATTATATACTATCACGATTAGGCAGAGCATTCCTGAATTAGAAAACTGGTCTGATACAAAAACATTATATACTATCACTGTTAGGCAGAGCATTCCTGAATTAGAAAACTGTTCCGGTGCAAAATTCCCATATACAGTGTACTATCAAGATTAGGCAGAGCATGTTTAATTTTTAGTTTTTCCAGAATGCGACATTATAAACATTCAAAGTTGTTGGCATGACTCATACTTAGGTATTCAGTGGTAAATGGTGTTGCCAAAACTGTTGCTCTTGTCGTTAGAGGTTTCCAGTCTTTGGAATAATACATTATAGCCTATATCAGCTACTTACCTGACATGTTTGTTGATTGCTCTAACATTAACAAAATCGACATCACAATAACATGACAAGCCATGACTTTGTAACAATAATTCATTCATTGGTCGGTTGAAGTGCACACTTTTCTAAAAAACTGAAATATTTGAACATTTAATGACACATATTAAACTAGTGAAACTAAAAAAAGCTTTTTCTACTTCCTGATACCTAGTAGATACTCTGCTACACCAAGGTAATAAACAGTCTGTGCTATGCCAAACAATGGGGCAATCACCAGAATACGGCATAGTGATCCCTTGAGGAAAGCCTTAGGACCTTCTTTGGAGAGTATTTTACTGTGGACAGAAAAAAATTAACATCTTTCAATTTCACTACATCAGACTAGCAAGAATTTGAAGCAGTAGGAAAAAAAGGGACATTATGTGCACATCAGTTTTACTAAAAAAAAATCTAAAAGAAAATGACCACATGTGCAAAATTTCGGTTTCAGCTGTATAATTCTGATCTCATTCCTCATTAAATATTTAACCCTTATGATAAATTAAAAAAAAAAAAAAAATCAGATATGTTTGAATCTGGTTCAAAATTGTTGCAAACCAATCCATGGTTCAAATGTAGGGAAGATTTCCTCAGATGAACCAGTTCAAGATTCCATTGAAGTGACCCTAGTTCATATATAATAAACCTCTCTTTATTTTAAAATCCATTTTGCAGATGTGGTAAACCTCTCCTCATCCTTACCTGAACTAATTCAGGTTTCCCATATGGTGAACTATCTGGATTTTTATGTAGTAAACTTCTCTTTTCCAGGGTTTTTAAGTCCTCCTTACCTAAAGCAATCCAAAATTCCAGTGTAGTGAATCTCTCCTTTGCCTTTGCTCAGAGTTTGTAGTCTTGTCTTCACAACTACAGGAAGAAAGAAAAGGAAAACATTAGAATGATGCACAAAACTCATTAAGATAATGTCTTTGTTTTGTAAAACTTTTCCTTGTTTTGTGGAACATCAGTTTCAATGAGGTTCAATTTAACACTTGATGGTGGCATCTCAGTGATCTTATGTAATGTTGCCACATATCTATTGCCTTGCTATCTGACATATGTATCTTTGTCCTTTTATCTGATGTCACTAATCATTGTCCTGCTATCTGACATCTGTATCTTTGTCCTTTTATCTGATGTCACTAATCATTGTCCTGCTACCTGACATCTGTAACTTTGTTCTTTTATCTGATGTCACTAATCATTGTCCTGCTATCTGACATCTGTAACTTTGTTTTTTTATCTGATGTCACTAATCATTGTCCTGCTATATGAGATCTGTTACTTTGTTCTTTTATCTGATATGTTAAATCGTTGTCCTGATTTCAGACATATGTAACCTTGTTCTTTTATCTGATATATTAAATCATTGTCCTGATTTCAGACATGTGTAACCTTGTTCTTTTATCTGATATATTAAATCATTGTCCTCAATATCAGACATCTGTAACATTGTTCTTTTATCTGATATATTAAATCATTGTCCTAATATCAGTTACCTGTAACCTTGACCTTTTACCTGATTCTTGTAATCCTTGTCCTACTATGTGACATTTGAAACCTTGTTTTTGTAACTGATATTTATTATCATTGCTCTCATGTCTCGCATGTCTAGTAGCAATATATGTATTAAGATGCTGATAATAATAATAATAATAATAATAATAATAATAATAATAAGAAGAAGAAGAATAATAATAATAATGATAATAATGATGATGATGATGATAAGACATTTCTATCTCACCTTCTCACTTACAAACTGAAGGTGCATTACAGTCATTTAACTTTAAAATGAGCTAAACCACGCACCCGTTTATAACATTAGATTTGAATGGAAGAAAAATCATGCGATCATGCAATTATCCAGGTGTACAACACAAGCATTTAATCACATGGAAAGTTATGCAATAATACAAAAGCAATCAAGTTCATTACATTATCTAAAGGGTGAAGGTAACAACTAGCACAGTTGTGAAAATAGAAATGTAATTGTTTATTGCAATAGACATTCACAAAGCTAAATTACGATTGTGTACAAAAGCTGAATGGAAAATCTAATATATAGGATGTAAATTAATGACTTATAATCTGTTTTAAAGTTAAATTTAAAATGTGCCAGTATTACCTTAGAAAGTGTACATTGTTTTGCATCAGTATAAAAAGGCGGTATAAAAAATTAATGATTGTTGGAAAATTCCTACAAAAAAAGTGATGTCATCAAGGGTTTTGGAAACTGCACCTTGAAAAGATGGGTTTTAAGTTTCATTTTCAAATTAAGTAATGATTGAGTCAAGTAAGGGTAACAATTGACCTTGTGTTACGTATATGTAACTATTGTCCTTGGGTCTAGCATTTGAAATCAATGTCCTTGTGCCCAGCATATGAAGCCATTGTCCTTGGGTCTAGCATGTGTGAAATCAATGTCCTTGTGCCTAGCATATATAGCCATTGTCCCTGGGTCTAGCATGTGAAATCAATGTCCTTGTATCTTGGAAAATTGAAATCATAGGCAAAGGTAACCTACAACGCAAAGCTATACTTTAAAATGTGCATGTGTCTAACAAAATTTATAAGCTCACCATCAAATGGGTTGACCATAAAGGAAGCAGTGCATCCAGCTATACAGCCAGAGAGGAACGAGTGATAAAATACAGCTTGGTCACTCCCCTGTCTACGCTTGCCCTGAAATAAATATTTTTTCAAGGTCAAGAATGTATTAAAGTGTTCACTTTATATGGCCTATAACATATCCAGATTATATAAACTAGGGGATTTCCTCTTCTACAACATTAAAGAATGAAACGATAATGCTCGTCGTTCTATTGAAGACACCATCACAATGATCTACAGAGGCTTTTCAGTCATCTCTAAAAAAAAAAAAAAAAAACTTTCTACACCACCACACAGGACTATCAGGTAATTATCTGTCCGATACCTTCAACATCACCACACTGATCTAAAAGATACTGAAAAGTCTCTTCTACATTATCAACTGTCCTAAACATACTCATCAGTCCCTTCTACACCATGACACTGTCTTAAACTGAGTGAAAGATACTCATCCGTCCCTTATAAATCACCACAAGGATCTAAAAGACAATCATCAGTCCCTTCTACAACACCACAAGGATCTAAAAGATAATTGTCAAACCTATCTACACAATAACACAGATCTAAAAGATAATCAATCCCTTCTACACCACCTCACTGATCTTAAAGATAGTCATCAATCAATTCTACACCACCACACTGATCTTAAAGATAATCATCAATCCCTTCTACACTACCACACTGATCTTAAAGATACTCATCAGTCCCCTCTACATCACGACACTGATCTTAAAGATAATCATCAATCAATTCTACACCACCACACTGATCTTAAAGATACTCATCAGTCCCCTCTACATCACGACACTGATCTTAAAGATAATTATCAAATCTATCTACACCATAACACAGATCTAAAAGATAATTTATCCCTTCTACACCACCTCACTGATCTTAAAGATACTCATCAATCAATTCTACACCATTACACTGATCTTAAAGATAATCATCAATCCCTTCTACACCACCACACTGATCTTAAAGATAGTCATCAGTCCCCTATACATCACGACACTGATCTTAAAGATAATCATCAATCCCTTCTACACCACCACACTGATCTAAAAGATAATCATCAATCCCTTCTACACCACCACACTGATCTAAAAGATAATCATCAATCCTTTCTACACCACCACACTGATCTTAAAAATAATTATCAGTCCCCTCTACACCACCACACTGATCTTAAAGATAGTTATCAGGCCCCTCTACATCACCACACTGATCTTAAAGATAAACATCAATCAATTCTACACCACCACACTGATCTTAAAGATAGTTATCAGGCCCCTCTACATCACCACACTGATCTTAAAGATAAACATCAATCAATTCTACACCACCACACTGATCTTAAAGATAATCATCAATCCCTTCTACACCACGACACTGATCTTAAAGATATTCATCAGTCCCCTCTACACCACCACACTGATCTTAAAGATAGTTATCAGGCCCCTCTACATCACCACACTGATCTTAAAGATAAACATCAATCAATTCTACACCACCACACTGATCTTAAAGATAATCATCAATCCCTTCTACACCACCACACTGATCGTAAAGATAGTTATCAGGCCCCTCTAAACCACCACACTGATCTTAAAGATACTCATCAATCCCTTATACACCACCACACTGATCTTAAAGATATTCATCAATCCCTTCTACACCACCACACTGATCGTAAAGATATTCATCAGTCCCCTCTACATCACGACACTGATTTTAAAGATATTCATCAGTCCCCTCTACATCACGACACTGATTTTAAAGATATTCATCAGTCCCCTCTACATCACGACACTGATCTTAAAGTTAATCATCAATCAGTTCTACACCACCACACTGATCTTAAAGATAGTCATTAGTCCCCTCTACATCACGACACTGATCTTAAAGATAATTATCAAATCTATCTACACCATAACACAGATCTAAAAGATAATTTATCCCTTCTACACCACCTCACTGATCTTAAAGATAATCATCAATCCCTTCTACACCACCACACTGATCTTAAAGATAATCATCAATCCCTTCTACACCACCACACTGATCTTAAAGATAGTCATCAGTCCCCTCTACATCACGACACTGATCTTAAAGATAATCATCAATCCCTTCTACACCACCACACTAACCTGAAAGATAATCATCAATCCCTTCTACAACACCACACTGATCTTAAAGATAATCATCAATCCCTTCTACACCACGACACTGATCTTAAAGATATTCATCAGTCCCCTCTACACCACCACACTGATCTGAAAGATAGTTATCAGGCCCCTCTATCACCACACTGATCTTAAAGATAAACATCAATCCCTTCTACACCACCACACTGATCGTAAAGATAGTTATCAGGCCTTTCTACACCACCACACTGATCTTAAAGATATTCATCAATCCCTTCTACACCACCACACTGATCTTAAAGATAATCATCAATCCCTTCTACACCACCACACTGATCTTAAAGATAATCATCAATCCCTTCTACACCACCACACTGATCGTAAAGATAGTTATCAGGCCCTTCTACACCACCACACTGATCTTAAAGATAATCATCAATCCCTTATACACCACCACACTGATCTTAAAGATATTTATCAATCCCTTCTACACCACCACACTGATCGTAAAGATATTCATCAGTCCTCTCTACATCATGACACTGATTTTAAAGATATTCATCAGTCCCCTCTACATCACGACACTGATTTTAAAGATATTCATCAGTCCCCTCTACATCACGACACTGATCTTAAAGTTAATATCAATCAGTTCTACACCACCACACTGATCTTAAAGATAGTCATTAGTCCCCTCTACATCACGACACTGATCTTAAAGATAATTATCAAATCTATCTACACCATAACACAGATCTAAAAGATAATTTATCCACTCTACACCACCTCACTGATCTTAAAGATACTCATCAATCAATTCTACACCATTACACTGATCTTAAAGATAATCATCAATCCCTTCTACACCACCACACTAACCTTAAAGATAGTCATCAGTCCCCTCTACATCACGACACTGATCTTAAAGATAATCATCAATCCCTTCTACACCACCACACTAACCTGAAAGATAATCATCAGTGCCTTCTACACCACCACACTGATCTTAAAGATAATCATCAATCCCTTCTACACCACGACACTGATCTTAAAGATATTTATCAGTCCCCTCTACACCACCACACTGATCTTAAAGATAGTTATCAGGCCCCTCTACATCACCACACTGATCTTAAAGATAAACATCAATCAATTCTACACCACCACACTGATTTTAAAGATAATCATCAATCCCTTCTACACCACGACACTGATCTTAAAGATATTCATCAGTCCCCTCTACACCACCACACTGATCTTAAAGATAGTTATCAGGCCCCTCTACATCACCACACTGATCTTAAAGATAATCATCAATCCCTTATACACCACCACACTGATCTATAGACCTGCATGTGAGCCCTGACCAAATTGTCTGAACTTTTTCGCACCCATCACAATGCCGGATCTTGACTCGGTCTCAAAATAAAAAAAAAGTTACTTACCCCAACCAACCGGAACCCACCACAAGCAACCCAGATTAAAGGATATAAAAAGAAAATTAAGGGAAGGAAATATATCATACTATTAGCTCTGCGGGTTTTGTTTTGTTTCATTGGCGCTGGGTGACATGGCCCGTACGCAACACTGAGATCTAATGTCTGTTGTGCATGCATACCATAGTTTCAAGCCCATATAAGGTAGGGCCAAAAGCATTTTTCTAGTTCTGTTTTTCATTTGGTATCACTTTGAAACCTCCTCGGCTTTTTCGATGGTTTGAAACGTGCTCTTTAATCTTTTACTTCTATATTAAAAAAAATAAACCACGTAAAAAAACGACTTATTTTTACTCAATTAAGCTGCCAAATAAGATTTTAAACAACAACAGCAACAACAACAACAACAACAGCATTAGCAATAAAAACAAAAAGTCCGCACCAATTTTCCCCTTTTGCCAATAAATGTTGACCTTGGAAGAGAAAAGTGCGGTGTCATAATAAAATTAATATTCTACCACTACACATACTCCTGCGAGGTCGAGTTTCGCATGATATTACAAAAAAATATATCAATCTCAGAAAGAAAATCGTTGTTGGCGTCTTTTTCTTCCAACCAAGTCCATTTGAACTTATTTCGAACACCACTCTCCACTACCTTCAGATCCGACGAGCGGTCTAAGAAATGTTCAAGCATGACTAATGTACAAGGAGATAGATTCTAGATCTACACAGTAGAATAGTCTTAATGTTGTTCCAAATAGATCCACACGACGATAAATCCAGAAATTTCAGAAAGCGAGTTCCTAAATTGCTTTCGAATGAAGAAACGAATCAGACTTCAAGTAAACTAAAGTTAAAGCAATGTGGATTGGCTGCCGCCCGAGCGAAACCACGAGAAACAAAGAGTAAAAACAAGGGAAACAAAAACTGAAAGAGGTCGAACTGCAACAGTACGCATGCTCGATTTAAATTTGGACTTCATACACTTCTTGGTTTTCTGACAGTGGGGAGCTTCTCTCATACCGGAGTTTCCCGATGATACGCAAGCGAGCTAAAAATAAAGTGCCGACAATATTGTCGGCAGTGGGACTGAATGTGCCGACAATTGTCGGCAGTTTTGAAAAGCTACTGTCGGCGTTTTAACTGCTAGCCGCTGTTAGAGTGGCGGATTGCTGACACGCCGACAATTTGATGTTAAAATGGAGTTTGGTCGTAAAAATTTGCTGAACGGCCGTGATTGTCGGAAATCCGACAATTGTCGGCACGCATGCAGGTCTAATCTTAAAGATATTCATCAATCCCTTCTACACCACCACACTGATCGTAAAGATATTCATCAGTCCCCTCTACATCACGACACTGATTTTAAAGATATTCATCAGTCCCCTCTACATCACGACACTGATTTTAAAGATATTCATCAGTCCCCTCTACATCACGACACTGATTTTAAAGATATTCATCAGTCCCCTCTGCATCACGACACTGATTTTAAAGATATTCATCAGTCCCCTCTACATCACGACACTGATCTTAAAGATATTCATCAGTCCCCTCTACATCACGACACTGATCTTAAAGATAATCATCAGTCCCCTCTACATCACGACACTGATTTTAAAGATAATCATCAGTCCCCTCTACACCACCACACTGATCTTAAAGATAATCATCAATCCCTACTGCAGCACCACACTGATCTTAAAGATAGTCATCAGTCCCCTCTACATCACGACACTGATTTTAAAGATAATCATCAATCCCTTCTATACTACCACACTGATCTTAAAGATACTCATCAGTCCTTTCTACACTATGACACTGACTTAAAAAATATTCGTTAGTGCCTTCTACATTATGACACTGACCTTAAAGATAATCATCAATCCCTTCTACACCACCACACTGATCTAAAAAAATACTCAATAGTCCATTCTACACCGCAAAGATGATTTAAAAAATACTCCTCAGTGTCTTCTACACCATGAAATTTATCCTAAAGATAATCATCAATCCTTTCTACAGTACCACACTGACCTAAAAGATAATCATGTCTCTTCTACACCATGACAATAATCTTGCTATACCATAAAGCATAAGTAAAAGCCACTCACGAGTTTGTTGAGGTTAGCAAAAAGAGGGAAGTAGATGGCCGAAAAGCAAATATCTCTTAAGGCTGTGGCACCGCAACCTTGGTACAGACCAAAGATGCCACGTGTTTTTAACAGGTCAAGAGTAATCTTGGTCGCCGAAAGTTTGGTTGGTTTGACGGAAGCACCCCCAGCCCCTTCAGCCACAACTTTTCCAGCAGTCTCAGTGAGGTCCACAGAAGCTGAAAAAAAAGCCAGGGAATACAGTTTCATTTTTTTTACAAGGACAGGTAAAATTAGCTGGTACTTACTCATTTTTTCAAAAAGTGAGGAACCTTAATTATTTGAGGCATATTGGCTTTCTCATCTTATATCTTTCATCAAGCATAAAAGATGAAAGCTATATCGAATGCTTTGTTCATCCTGTCACACATTCAGAGAGAGGCATGGGTTCACAAGTGAAGATGTTAGTCTAAAAACTTTTGGAGGCCCTGCACGAGCAACATCAGGAGAATATGATATTACAAAAAAAATGATTTGATGATTAATGTTCAACCTGAGAGTTTGCTGTTGTGATTAAAACTCCAGATCAGTAATAGTCAATCCAGGAGCAACATCCTGAAAGTTTGATTTTGTGATACAACTCCTGGTCAGTAATGTTAAATCCAGGTGCAGCAACCTGAAAAGTTGATTGAATTACAAAAACCAGATCAGCTGTGTTTAAAACTTTCATGCTACCTAAATAATGTGATAACCATAACAATGGCAAAAGAGAGTAAGAAGCAACAGCTGTATTGTAGTACAACAGCAGCAGCAGCAGCAGTAGCAGTAATGGTAGTGGTACTCAGGATATATAAAGCTTAAGTTTAAGGTAGTGCTTGGCAGTCATTAGAAATAGGCTTTTAGTGAAAATGACCGAAAAATGTTTGTTCTTGCGGGGGTTTGAATTCATAATTCATAACTTACGTTTTTGTCCTAACCACCTCTAAACACCACCTGAAATGTAAGCCTGGTATAATTTTCACCTCTTATAATTTCAGAGGTCTAACTCTTCTAAATCTAATTCATTAGTTGTTGTCATGGTAAAAATGTAATTTGTAATTTATTTATAGAAGCACACCCTTCGGGTAAAATGCACTTAGTTGGACACAAAATTAATGTTAGTTATTATTGGATTTTAAAAAAATCCTGAAGACCCAACAAGTAAAACGAATTTTAAAATACTCTTTCTTTTTCACCTCTTGAACTGATCATAACATGCTAAAAATACTTTTTCTCTCACTAAGTTATCCATCATCATTTTCGATTTTCAGTGCACCTGTCATATATAAAATGGCCTCAATATCTCTTCTTTATTCTCTCCCTCATCTCTTTTCTGATTATCTTCCTCTTTCTCTCATTTTTCACTTTCCTTTTCAATTTTTTTCAAAACATAACCTATTGAATTTTTTTAAGATCTAATTATATGATAAGTGATATTTAATAATTTACAACAGGCTAAATGAAAAAAGCCAGTTAACAAAAATCATTTCAATTTACTTAGTATGGATCAAGAGCACTAATACAAGCATGAAGGAAAAATAACAATAATTATAATTAAAAGAAGGTAAAGCAAGATATTCGAGGCAATAAAAACAAATAGAAGGAAAAAAATAACAAAACAAATCTAAATAAAGTTTAAATCATTTGTGGACAGCTTCCATACTTACCCAAATAAACACTCAATAAATCTGTTGCAAACGAGATAAATGGGAACTGAGCTATACATATTATATGATTAAATTATTTCTAGAGCATGTCACAATGACACTGTTTACATCATATTGATATAAATTTACACCCTTGAATTAGTTTATTTTTTTTTTTATGAAAAAAAATCAATCTCAAATGCATCAATTTCTTTTCTCTTTCCATTTTGCGGCAATCTTTTATCCCTTCGTGGGTATGCTCTTCAGTGGTTAATACAAGGTTGAAAAGGAAATAGGCACACAACTTTATAATTACCGGACAAAAAAGATTACAAATTCATCAGTTTTGTAATAATACTAATGAAGCTTACAAAGTGAAACGTTTATATCTTGAATTGATCATAGTTTTGTTATTTCTTTTTGTTCCATAACTATAAAGTTGTATGCCTACTTCCTTTCATACCTTGAATTATACTATTTATAGACAAACACGCGTCCTTTTGGTTCCTTTATAATTACCAAGTTATCCTTCAAAGTTTTTGCTTTCTATTCGGATTTACTTCAGTGTTTGAAGAAGTGAACAAAGCATGACTCTATTGGGGAAAAGTACATGTAATGCATGATTTCTAATTTAACAATATCCTTCATGATATAATACTTCAGCTCTTCTACGCAACCAACCTAGTACTTGATCTTACAGTAACCTTCATGATCAAATCCCCCCTCTTACATAACCAACTTAGTATTTGATCTTACGAAATCCTTTATGATAAGTTCTCCCTCCTACAGAACCAAACTAGTACTTCATCTTACAGTATCCTTTATGATAACACCTCCCCCCCCCCTCCTACAGATCCAACCTAGTACCTGATCTTACAGTAACCTTCATAACATCCCCCTTCCTACAGAACCAACCTAGTACTTGATCTTACTGTACCATTCATGATAATATCTTCCCTCCTACAGAACCAACCTAGTACTTGATCTTACGGAATCCTTCATAACATACAACAGCTCTCTATACAGAACCAAACTATTACTTGATCTTACAGTACCCTTCGGCGTATCATCCTCTCTCCTACAAAACTTAACCTTGTACTTGATCTTACAGTATCCTTTATGATAAGATCCTCCCCTGCTACAGAACCGACCTAGTACTTGATCTTACAACACCATTCATGATAACATCTCACCTCCTACACAACCAACCTAGTATTTGATCTCACGGAATCCTTTATGATAAGTTCCCCCTCCTAAAGAACTAACCTTCTTCTTGATCATCAGCCCCTTTTATACCACCACGCTGATCTAAAAAATACTCAATAGTCCATTTTATCCCACGAAACTGGTTAAAAAATAGTCATAAGTCCTTTCTACACCGTGACAATGCTCCTAAAAATAATCATCAGTTCTTTCTACACCACAACACTGATCTGAAAGATAATCATCAAATCCTTTTAATTTACATCAAAACAATTTTTTATCCCTTTGTTAGTATGTCCTTCAGTGGTGTAAGAAATAAACAAAGAATAACTCTGTTGAAGTTAAGTACATGTAACATTCTTATTTGACAGTATCCTTCATGCTAAAATACTCTAACTCTCCCTATAGAGCCCCTATATTGATCTAACAGTGCCCTTCATCATAACATCAGCCCAACTACAGAACCAACCTAGTACTTGATCTTACAGTACCTTTCATCTTAACATCAGCCCATTTACAGAACCAACCTAGTACTTGATCTTACAGTACACTTCATCATAACATCAGTCAACTACAGAACCAACCTAGTACTTGATCTTACAGTACCCTACATCATAACATCAGCCCAACTACAGAACCAACCTAGTACTTGATCTTACAGTACCCTTCATCTTAACATCAGCCCATTTACAGAACCAACCTAGTACTTGATCTTACAGTACACTTCATCATAACATCAGCCCAACTACAGAACCAACCTAGTACTTGATCTTACAGTACCCTACATCTTAACATCAGCCCAACTACAGAACCAACCTAGTACTTGATCCTACAGTACCCTTCATCTTAACATCAGCCCATTTACAGAACCAACCTTGTACTTGATCTTACAGTACACTTCATCATAACATCAGTCAACTACAGAACCAACCCAGTACTTGATCTTACAGTACCTTACATCATAACATCAGCCCAACTACAGAACCAACCTAGTACTTGATCTTACAGTACACTTCATCTTAACATCAGTCAACTACAGAACCAACCTAGTACTTGATCTTACAGTACACTTCATCTTAACATCAGTCAACTACAGAACCAACCTAGTACTTGATCTTACAGTACCCTACATCATAACATCAGTCAACTACAGAACCAACCTAGTACTTGATCTTACAGTACCCTACATCATAACATCAGCCCAACTACAGAACCAACCTAGTACTTGATCTTACAGTACCCTACATCATAACATCAGTCAACTACAGAACCAACCTAGTACTTGATCTTACAGTACCCTACATCATAACATCAGCCCAACTATAGAACCAACCTAGTACTTGATCTTACAGTACACTTCATCTTAACATCAGTCAACTACAGAACCAACCTAGTACTTGATCTTACAGTACCCTACATCATAACATCAGTCAACTACAGAACCAACCTAGTACTTGATCTTACAGTACCCTACATCATAACATCAGCCCAACTACAGAACCAACCTAGTACTTGATCTTACAGTACCCTACATCATAACATCAGTCAACTACAGAACCAACCTAGTACTTGATCTTACAGTACCCTACATCATAACATCAGTCAACTACAGAACCAACCTAGTACTTGATCTTACAGTACACTTCATCATAACATCAGCCCAACTACAGAACCAACCTAGTACTTGATCTTACAGTACCCTACATCATAACATCAGCCCAACTACAGAACCAACCTAGTACTTGATCTTACAGTACCCTACATCATAACATCAGTCAACTACAGAACCAACCTAGTACTTGATCTTACAGTACACTTCATCATAACATCAGCCCAACTACAGAACCAACCTAGTACTTGATCTTACAGTACACTTCATCATAACATCAGTCAACTACAGAACCAACCTAGTACTTGATCTTACAGTACACTTCATCATAACATCAGCCCAACTACAGAGCCAGCCTAGTACTTGATCTTACAGTACCCTACATCTTAACATCAGCCCATTTACAGAACCCACCTAGAACTTGACCTTACAATACACTTCATAATAAGATCAATCAACTACAGAACCAACCTAGTACTTGATCTTACAGTACACTTCATCATAACATCTGCCCTCTTACAGAACCAACATAGTGTTTGATCTTACAGTACCCTTCGACATAACCCCCCCCCCCCCTGCCACAGAATTAAACTAGTATTTGATCTTACAGTATCCTTTATGATAATATTCGTCCTCCTACAGAACCAACCTAGTACCTGAACTTACAGTAACCTTTATAACATTCCCTCTCTTACAGAACCAGCCTAGTACTTACAGTACCAGTCGTCATAACATCCTCCTTGCTACAGAACTAACCTAGTACTTGATTTTACAGTATCCTTCATGGTAAAATATTCCAACTCTCTCTACAATGCCATCCTAGCACTTGATCTTACAGTAACTTCCATGACAAAACACTCAAGCTCTACCTACAGAACTAACCTAGTCCTTGATCTTACAGTACCTTTCATGATAAAATATTCTAGCTTTCCCTACAGAACTAACCTAGTACCTGATCTTACAGTAACTTTTGTGATAAAATACTCTAGCTTTCCCTACAGAAATAACCTAGTACATGATCTTACAGTAACTTTCGTGATAAAATATTCCAGCTCTCCCTACAGAACTAACAACCTGATATTAAAGTAACTTTCATGATAAAATACTCCAGCTCTCCCTACAGAATTAACCTTGTACCTGATCTTACAGTATCTTTTATGATAAGATCCCCCTCCTACAGAATAAACCTTATGCTTGATTTTACATTCCTTTATGATAACATAATCCAGCTCTCCCTACAGCACCAACCTAGTACTTGATTTTACAATGAACATCCCCCCTCCTACTCCCTTTTTCCTTGTCAGTTCTACAGAAGTAACCTTGTATTTGATGTTACAGTATCCTTCATAACGATATTCCCTGCCCCCCATCCCATTGAAGCAACCTAGAAATTGATCTTACAGTATCTTTTATGATACACCCGCCCCCCCCCCACACACACACACACACTCCTGCTGAAGTAACCCTGTGCTTGGTCTTACAGTTTCTTTCATGATGAAATCATCCTTCTTACAGTTACAGATCCAACCTTGCATTTGATCTTACAGTATCCTTTATGGTAGCATCCCCTTTCCCCTGAAGCAACCTTGCACTCAAACCTCCGGTATTCTTCATGGTGGCATCCCGCTTATTCTGGAGCAACCTTGTACCTGATCCTTCAGAAAACTTTATGGTGATTTCCCCTTCCAATGAACCAACATTGCACTTGTATCTTACAGTATCTGGCATGATGAAGCCCCTACCTGATCTTCCAGCATCTTGTAGTTGAATCTTGAGAAGCTCCATAGGAGTAGTCACAACAATCTGACAAAGTCCTGCCCCAGCACCTGCCAGTACTTCACGCCCAAGGGTCAAAACACCGCTGGAAAAAAGCCATAACACTAAAAATTGATTGATAAGGTCAAAGTTTAGAAAAGGGCAGGTTATGGATGGAGTTGAGCAAAGTGGGGGTTATGGGCGAAGTAAGAACATCAGTGGTTATAGATGAAGTTGGAACAGTTGTGGTTATGGATGGAGTTGAGAACATCAATGGTCTTGGATGAAGTTGAGAAAAGAGGGGGTTTTGGACGAAGTTAGAACATCAGTGGTTATGGATGAAGTTAGAACAGTTGTGGTTATGGATGGAGTTGAGAATATCAATGGTTATGAATGAAGTTGAGAACATCAATGGTTATGGGTGGAGTTGAGAACATTAGTGGTTATGGGTGAAGTTGAGAACATCAATGGTTATGGATAGAGTTGAGAACATCAGTGGTTATGGGTGAAGTTGAGAACATCAATGGTTATGGATAGAGTTGAGAACATCAATGGTTATGGATAGAGTTGAGAACATCAGCGGTTATGGATGGAGTTCAGAACATCAGTGGTTATGGATAGAGTTGAGAACATCAATGGTTATGGATAGAGTTGAGAACATCAGTGGTTATGGATGGAGTTCAGAACATCAGTGGTTATGGATAGAGTTGAGAACATCAATGGTTATGGATAGAGTTGAGAACATCAATGGTTATGGATGGAGTTCAGAACATCAATGGTTATGGATAGAGTTGAGATTATCAATGGTTATGGATGGAGTTGAGATCATCAGTGGTTATGGATGGAGTTGAAAAAAGTAGAGATTATGAAGTTGAGAAAAGTGCGGTTTATTGATGAAGTTAGAAAACCAGTGGTTATAGATGAAGCTGAGAACAGTGTTGTTATGATCAAATTTGAGTTAAATATTGTTCACAGGTTCAATGATTTGCAATGACCAATAATTCTATAATGTAAATGAGTGGCATAACAATAATGCAATTGGTTTAAATATCTGCAGTGTTATTGACCATACAACTGTACCGGTGTCAATTTTATCATTAAGACTCGCATCATTCTACAACCATTATCCCTCATCATTAGGACAAGCATCATCCTACAACCAGTATCCCTCATCATATGGACTCCCATCACCCTACAACAATTAGCCCTTATCATTAAAACTAGTGTTGCCTTAAAAAAAAAAAAAGGAATATCTCGCGTGACTCGTGAGGGTGTGTATGGTGGTAGTAGTAGTAGCGACACGACACACTATAGGACACTATAGGCACTATGAACAAAATTATCCAATATTGGCTATGCCTACTCCCTACTCTATAAAGTTTGTCTCTCTACTCTACAGGTTTGGTGTGATAAATTGTGAAATGTTTTGTGTTTGTGGAGTGTAAGTTGTCCGACAACGCCAGGAATTCGTTTTGTTTTAATGATAAACTTAGCGAATTCCAACTAAGCTACCAGGTATGACAAACTAATGAGTAATGTGGCTAGTGGTAAAGCACGACAGATAAGTGTGCAGGAAATAAAAACTGTACTGATGTAAGTTTTTATCGTTTCTTTTATTGCAGTCGACAAAACAAACTTAAGATACAAAAAATAACTTGTCCAGTGAGAAACTTGAACCCAATTAAAACCAAATTAAAAATAAGGACTAAAACCCAACTTTACAAAAAAAGTAAAACTGAAAAACCCAAACTTAAAAAAAAACCCAGTCAGTAGCTCTCATACAGCCGCTAAAAGAAAATTACAAAACCACCGTGTAAAACACGCAATCTCATACAAATGCATGTATACAAAATATAAGTTTAGCGATTAGCCACTCAACAAAGTGATGATCCAACATTACCCATCTAGTAAGATCATTACAACCGCTATCAAACTTTAATCATAGTCTGTACTAAAATTAGCGTACATTCCAATAACAAAATGCTTTACACTACCAACTTTACATGTACATCATCCTTCGACAATAATTACGATTCAATTTTATATATCGCAACTACTGAAGTTTACATGTATTATTATTAAGCATGTCACGGTCTATGAATCATATCATCACCGCACCGCAAGTTACGCCTATAAACAGATAGTATGGGCGACAACAGTTATGCTACCGTTATGTTTCTGCTCAGTTAGCTTACACAAACATAGGGTACCTAGACCATTCTTTATATATATATATATATATATATATATATATATATATATATATATATCGGATTAACTAAAGCTCTGTAATACAACTTTAAATCTATAGAACAGGTAACAAGCCATTACTCCTTGCTGCCACTATTATACTTTGCGAATAATTACAAAAGTAGTAGTTCTATAAAAGCTCATCAGTTATGCACAAAGGCTTAGATTTAATCTCTGGGATCAACATTCAATATATAGAACAACGATACAGATGTTATACTCACTTCTAAAATCAAGGCAATGGCTGTGCAAATGTCACCGTCTAAGGTTCAGACAAACGTTTAACGTCAGACTCTCTCTCTCGTGTACGCGCAGCTCGGCCTCTCGAATCCAGATGAGGAGCTTCGAAAACTGCTCTACATATATAGTTTTTCCGAACAAAGATTTTCTAAAGATCCCCGATCGGAGAGATAGGAATCTCCCTACCTGTCTACTTTAATGGGTGAGGGGATACAAAATTAATTCGAAAGTACCGAATTTACCCTGTAACATCGCTCACACAGTGACAACCACGCTAGATAAAAATCTTCTCAGCTTGCAAAGACGATATCGTAGTAACCACATGTACACCGAACAACCTTTCACTCGTGCAAATCTCAAACAATTCATGCATTATACGTTCTAAGGCAGACATAGAATCAAAGTAAACCTTATCGGTGTCAAACATCGAAACTGACACCATGGGAGAGTCTCCTCCGATACAAAACTATCGTTTACAGGAAGTTCGAAGACATTTATCTCCTGTAACCGCGTCACTATTAGCGTCTGTGATGTGATAGCATCAGTACCGAGACCACCACAGAGGCTAGCCCTACAATTAAAAAACTGTGTCAAACGAACATCAGTATAGAGGCGAACCTTCTCTAAGCCCACATCTACAACCCGCCTCAAAGGATGCAGTGCGTAACAGCTCAGTGCCTAACTAGAATGCTGCTTTTGTTTGTCCGATCAGATCTCAGTTACTCTATCTGACAGCGTGCAGAACTTAAAGGTTTTCTCGCTCTCGAGAAGCACGAATGGATTACACCCTCATAGCATATCAGTTTCCCCTGACATAGTTGCGGTACCTGTTCTTTCAAAGGAATACGGATAGCAAGCAATCCTAAGAAAAAAGAATACAGAGCAAAAGTACTAAAACTCGTCCGTTTACACTAGCATCAAACTAAAACCATTATCCCTCATCATTAGGATTCGCATCATCCTATAATCATTCGCCTCTCTACTAAGTCCAGATGATGAGAACAAACATCACCCTACGCTAATGTTAATGAACACTCATTACATTAGGGCTAGAACCATTAACCATAGCGATTAGCCTTCAGGATTAAAACTAGCATCATGCTACAGCCCATAGACCTCTTCATTAAAACTGCAACCATCTTACAGCCAATAGACCTCTTCATTAAAACTATAATCATCTTACAACCAACAGAGCTTATCATTAAAACTTCCATCATCCTACAGCTAGTATTAGACCTCTTCATTAAAACCTCCATCATCCTACAGCTATTAGACCTCTTCATTAAAACCTCCATCATCCTACAGCTATTAGACCTCTTCATTAAAACCTCCATCATCCTACAGCTATTAGACCTCTTCATTAAAACCTCCATCATCCTACAGCTATTAGACCTCTTCATTAAAACCTCCATCACCCTACAGCTATTAGACCTCTTCATTAAAACCTCCATCACCCTAGAGCTATTAGACCTCTTCATTAAAACCTCCATCACCCTACAGCTATTAGACCTCTTCATTAAAACTACCATCATCCTACAGCTATTAGACCTCTTCATTAAAACCTCCATCATCCTACAGCTATTAGACCTCTTCATTAAAACTACCATCATCCTACAGCTATTAGACCTCTTCATTAAAACTTCCATCATCCTACAGCTATTAGACCTCTTCATTAAAACTACCACCATCCTACAGCTATTAGACCTCTTCATTAAAACTACCACCATCCTACAGCTATTAGACCTCTTCATTTAAACCTCCATCATCCTACAGCTATAAGACCTCTTCATTAAAACGTCCATCATCCTACAGCTATTAGACCTCTTCATTAAAACCTCCATCATCCTACAGCTATTAGACCTCTTCATTTAAACCTCCATCATCCTACAGCTATTAGACCTCTTCATTAAAACTTCCATCATCCTACAGCTATGAGACCTCTTCATTAAAACCTCCATCATCCTACAGCTATTAGACCTCTTCATTTAAACCTCCATCATCCTACAGCTATTAGACCTCTTCATTAAAACCTCCATCATCCTACAGCTATTAGACCTCTTCATTAAAACCTCCATCATCCTACAGCTATTAGACCTCTTCATTAAAACCTCCATCATCCTACAGCTATTAGACCTCTTCATTAAAACTACCATCATCCTACAGCTATTAGACCTCTTCATTTAAACCTCCATCATCCTACAGCTATTAGACCTGTTCATTAAAACTACCATCATCCTACAGCTATTAGACCTCTTAATTAAAACTACCATCATCCTACAGCTATTAGACCTCTTCATTAAAACCTCCATCATCCTACAGCTATTAGACCTCTTCATTAAAACTACCATCATCCTACAGCTATTAGACCTCTTAATTAAAACTACCATCATCCTACAACCAATAGATTTCATCATTAGAACTTCTATCATCGTACAGCTAATCTTCCTTCACCCAATACACCTCATCAGTAGGAATATCATCATCCTAGAGCCACTTCGCTTCATCATAAGAACTGCCATCATCGTGCAGTATATACACCTCCTCATTAGAACTACCATCTTACTGGAACCAATACACTTCATGATTTATATATTACCATCAACCTACAGCCAATACACCTCATCATTAGAACTACCATCTTACTGGAACCAATACACTTCATGATTTATATTACCATCAACCTACAGCCAATACACCTCCTCATTAGAACTACCATCTTACTGGAACCAATACACTTCATGATTTATATTACCATCAACCTACAGCCAATACACCTCCTCATTAGAACTACCATCTTACTGGAACCAATACACTTCATGATTTATATTACCATCAACCTACAGCCAATACACCTCATCATTAGAACTACCATCTTACTGGAACCAATACACTTCATGATTTATATTACCATCAACCTACAGCCAATACACCTCCTCATTAGAACTACCATCTTACTGGAACCAATACACTTCATGATTTATATTACCATCAACCTACAGCCAATACACCTCCTCATTAGAACTACCATCTTACTGGAACCAATACACTTCATGATTTATATTACCATCAACCTACAGCCAATACACCTCATCATTAGAACTACCATCTTACTGGAACCAATACACTTCATGATTTATATTACCATCAACCTACAGCCAATACACCTCCTCATTAGAACTACCATCTTACTGGAACCAATACACTTCATGATTTATATTACCATCAACCTACAGCCAATACACCTCATCATTAGAACTACCATCTTACTGGAACCAATACACTTCATGATTTATATTACCATCAACCTACAGCCAATACACCTCATCATTAGAACTACCATCTTACTGGAACCAATACACTTCATGATTTATATTACCATCAACCTACAGCCAATACACCTCATCATTAGAACTACCATCTTACTGGAACCAATACACTTCATGATTTATATTACCATCAACCTACAGCCAATACACCTCATCATAAGAAATACAGTCAACCTATATCCAATAGACCTCATCATTAGGACTACTTTCTTTCTACTGCCATTAGCCTTCATGGTTTAAACTACATTCAAACTTCAGCCAATACATCTCATCATAAGAATGACCATGGACCTACATTCAGTAGACCTCATCATAAGGACTAACATCTTCCTACAGCCAATGACCTCATCATCAGATATAACATCTTCCTACACCAATCATGCAACTAAGTAAAACAATGTACATAGATCCAATCACAAATTAAGGAAAAACGGACAGATACACAAACAGGTCCTTCGGGATGTCCCGCCCGGGTATTTTCGTAATTTTCCGGAGCCGTCATAACTGTTTTGGTCAATGAGAGTGGAAACTTTACTTATCCTGTGTTATAAACAAATAGTGTTCTAGTAGAACATTGTGTTGAAAAGTGTCGTAAAATATTATTTTCATCATTATTGTACATCTTTAAAAACTTATCAAACATTTTATTTAAAAGTATTACTCTTTGCAAGGTTAATCTACATATCTATATCTATATAATTTTACATATATATATATATATATATATATATATATATATATATATATATATATATATATATAAATAA